>CAKNWU010132476.1:0-14641 GCA_932072015.1 Andricus quercustozae | reverse complement strand
GTAAATCCTCCGCCCCTCGATTTCTGTCCCCACCCTCACTTTTGATTTGGCAAGATGACGATCGAAATCCAACTGATCGTCGATCGACTTCTTTCATCTTTTCATTCCTTCATAGCCAACCCCCCAGCCTGGCCCCACATCGAAAAATGATACCAGAAATTCCTTGTTCCATTCTCGTAAGAGTTCAAAGTAAAGGGAAAGAGAAAAAGAGGTTGGGAGTTATTTATTGCATTCTGGGATTCAGAGTTAATAATTTAGGAGAAAAAAACTAATTGGCGAATTGGAAATATTTGCGAATTGGTGAGGTATGAGAAAAAGGGGGAATGGGTTTTTAAAATGGACCGGAACCTTGAATTAGGACCGGTTATGTTGATTAATGATTTGGTTTGTTTCTTCAATCTGCATTGGACATTTCTTTCGGAGTTTTCGGTTTTGGTGGTCTTTGTTTTGAGTTGTAGTATTATAATGAGGTAAGAGATATTTTAAATATGTGAAGTCGAGTCTGATGAGGGATTAGATGGTGGATAAAAATGGTAAGATCTGATTTTTTGAGAGTCCCGGATTAATTTAGTCTCTTTGGAATCATTGTACTTCAAAATCGTCGTTTAAAATGCAACAAATTGTTACGTTTCCAATTTTAAATTGATATGCATGTATAAAAAGCGCACAAGATTCGATGCTCTCTGTACTAAATTCTAAATGTTTTAAACTTTCAAATGGAAGTTTCTAACTTTTGAAAGCTTGAAACTGGAAATTCTTCAGTTCGTCTATCTCGGTTTTTGACCTTGATTATAAGGCTTCTATTTACAATTATTTAATTTTTAATGACACCAGTTTCAAATTGAGCCTCTTTTAACACCCCTAATTACAACAATTATTTTATTGAATATTGTAAATTAAAATCTTTCCGGCTTTAGCACGTTCTGCTTTTAAATTTTTGAATTTGAAACTTTAAAAAAATGATTCATTTTCAATGCTTTTTGCTTGGAGCTGAAAATATGTAATTTTAGTTATTATTTATTTTCAAAGGCTTGAAAATGTCAAATTATTTATGTTGAAGAATTAAAATATCACATAGTACAATTTTTGAATGTCTATTCTTTTTAAATTGACATTTTCAAAATATTTTTACGTTAAAAGTTTTCTATTACGTACAATGCTCAATATGTAAGAAATGTTTTAAACATCTTTGCTGATAACAATTATAACTGATATAATTTCGGAACCATCAGTTTCCAGATTATTGACAAATAATCTGGAATATCAAATTTTTACTTTTTGAACAAGTTAGAAGTAGTTTTTGGAAACGCAATTTCCATGTCTCTCTTTCCTTCTAACGGTGATTTACCCCCACTTCACACCCCTGAGACCCACGGACACTCATCCTATTTCCTTTATTATTCCCATAATGCTGTGGGCGGATATTCCAATAAAGGGGGAAGAGCCCCTGGACCGAAACGTTGAAAGCTGGGACAACTTGATTCGTCGGATTACAGTTTATGGTGACGTTATTCGCGCAGAAGAAAAAAAAAACCCTTTTTTATATAAAATCACAACCACCAAATTTCAGAAAAAGCCACCAAAACCATTTACCATAAAGTGAACAAATATCCAGCTTACATTTTAAAATCAGCTCTTCAAAATTATAAATAATGAAATAATTACAGTAACGTTATAAAGTTGCGACGCTGGATAATTCTGATCGAAATATTACAATTATTTACATTCTAAGTAATTATCTTTCCTTTTCTTGATAACCATAATATTAATAATTTTCCTAATTTACATTCATAACAGTTAATTTTCGAATAATTATCCGCTAACTGAGGCTAACCTTTTGTTCCTGGCCATGGCCGAGAGTCACAAAAAAGCAAAGTATCTTATTTAAATGTCATTAGAGACTCGACGACGTTTTTTTCAGAAAGAAGGAAATGTTAACTCACCGGAAACCTTCGGGTCAGCTGCCTCCACCTTCATTGCTGCCAAGTTCGCTATTGTCGGTGGAACCTAAAAGAAATACATTATGATGTACAATGCACCTTCTTAAGCAGACGTTTATTAAGGGGGCAGGGGGGCAAAAAACATACGTCACGCCTGGAATCTGTCAATCATTAAAAAAATATAAAAGGGGAAAATAAAATAATGAGAGTGAATATGCTCGAGTCGATCGGAGACAGTCGGATTTTATAGCGACTGGAATGATCGTCGCGTGCAAAGTGGCCTCGTTTTGTTTAATTGAAATCTTGGGAGAAAAACTACTGTATCGAGCCAACTGACGGGAGTGTCAATTTTTTATTATTTCGCTACAAAGCAAAATGACAATTTATTACATCAGAGAATTTCTGATTCAAAAGTTATATTTTTTATTTCCTCAATATTTTTTGGTCTCTTTTAGATTTAAAAGGACTGGCAATTAATTATCAAACAAACAATGCAAAAAAACACGCAACATTTATTTCAGACAAATATTTTTATATCTTCGTGATTAGATGAATTACAATTGATATAATGTAGGAGCTGTGGATTTGTATGTCGCATATTAAGTGACCTCGAGGCAGTTAATAGAGATCTAATTGAAAAATATGCGAGGCATTTATCGATTCCATAAATAGCGATTTATCAGTTAATCTGCACACACCAAGAAATGTATTATGCATTCCGTGTCGATCGTTATTCATGCAACAATGGCGATTTGCTGAAAATATCACGTTTGCAATTTTTCAGAAAAATCGTTTTATTCTTTTCCATACTTGTGCAATAAATCATATTGTTTATCGTCATCAGTTTTTGTGACTGCTATGCAAATCATGATATAAAATAAAAGATAATTACTTTTAAAAGATAGAATATTACAAACATTTCTTATAGGTAAAATTAAATTTTCCGTTGTAAAAGTAAAATTCACATAAATGTTTCCTTAAAAAAAAATATTATTTTTCTAATTATGCTTGATGGGATTACATGAGAATTGAAATAGAAAACGATACTCTTTCAAACATTTTGTTCATATATTACATTATAAATGATTTCGAGGTGAACAGTCTTACTATTTTTCAAATATTTAAATTAAAGAGTTATCAATAATTCACGAGGTTCTTGAATCGGTCAAAGCTCTTTCAACATTAATTACGGATATCTTTTTTATAACCATTGATACTTTTACAATATTAATTAATTTTAATTGATTATTAAATTAAATAAATTTTGGGTTGTGGAAATAGTTGCTTTTTGCAGTCAAATTGTCTATCCTGCAGAATTCTTGGTCCTACCAGGAATAATTAGAAGGTAATTAAAGCTGGGATTTTTGGGTGGTAGACTGAGAATTATGGAGAACTTTGGGACTCGCGAGACGATTTCTGATTGGAAATGACAAAAAGTGACACATAAGGCTTATTCCCAATACAGTGGAAACAGAGACGTCACTTTTTATATGGTGCGCATTCGGACTTGGTCTGGTCTCTCGTCTTCTGCTCTTTTTACTGAATTTTGTTAGACGAAGACATAAATAGCCAACGACCGGACCAAGTCCGTGGCATACAAACACGGTCACGAGTTTCCTGGAAATCTTTGTTAACAGCCATTGTAAAGAGAATAAAAACCTTAACTCCAAATGAATCTACCAATCAACAAAAGAATCTCTTGTTTCTTTCCCCAAAATTGAGTTAATTTAAACTATTTTACATTACTTTACTATAAAAACTGAACAAATAGATAATTGAATATTTCAATTTCGCGACAGAATGTACTCAAAATTAGAGTTTATGCTTAAGTGTGTCATAAAATTTAAGGATCATTATGGCGCGGAAATAAGAAGATTTGAACTTACGATTGTAATAATGAGATAATATTATAAAAACAATACCAATTTTATACAATTTTGGTCAAGTTTATATTTTGGGCAGAGAAGAATGTATTCAGAGAAACAGAAAAAGAACTGATTGGTGGCAATGTGGCAACTACTTTATGAATTCAACTTTGTCGTCTCGAATCGGATCTTAGCTAGGGCTTCAGAAATCGTACAGGATTCGAATAATTTGAACCACGATGGGGCTTCCGGCCCCCACAGGCTCTCATTTGCCTCCCCCTTCCCCCTAACCCTTATGCATAGTGCCACCCAATCGTCCCAGGACTTTAATTTTGCATTTGCTTTTCTTCAATTTAATTATTTTATCCTTTACAATTCCCCGACTCTGGATTACCACCCACACTATCCCTCCCTTACCCCTCGAGTCTAGAGCGAGTGAATCGAGACTCTTCCTTGCTCTTCCCTTCTACAAACTCAATTAGCTTAAAATAGAAATTTTAATTATTTCCATTTTTCATTCATTAATCCCGATTAACTCGACGGAAGTTGTTTGAATATTCGATGCCATTGTACTTGCTCCAAGCAAGGTCATTGATCCGAAACATCGACGTTGTAATTCTGAACTTTTCATGAAAAACTGATATAGGTCGTTGCCTTCTGCGAAGGACTTAAGAATGTAAACAATCATCAATAAGTTCTTAATAGCAATTTAAGTTTCGCACCAGAATTGAATCAAAATTAGAGGTTCTCTTTAAGACTCTCATTGCGATTTTGAGTTGATTATGGCGGTAAATATGAAATGAACGATTTTTTTTTAGTTCACAGTTCATTAAAAAATCGATATAGATCGAAAGTGATCAAATCGTTGGGCTAGCGCAATATCGTGCCTATTCAGGAAAAGTAAAAAGAAGGTGCCTGTTCAGAAAAAGTGGCAAGAACGTACCTATTCAGAAATAAATTTTTGTTGTCCGAATTTAAGTTTGTAGCACTGGCAGTATTAATTTTTTTAAAAATGATTTTCTCTTCATCCACTATGTCGCGCAAAATGCACTTAATTCATTTATATTAAATTTAAATTCAGGTAACAAAAATTAATTTCTGAATAGGTTAGGTACGTTTTTTCCTCTTTTTCTGAATAGGCACCTTCTTTTACTTTTCCTGGAGCGACACCTTTTTGGCTCTGTTCCTGAATAGGTACGTACTCCTGATTTCCTGCATAGGTACGATTTTGTGCTAACCAGACGGAACATTGTTATAGGGTATCAACAATTTATTAAATTATCGTTAACTAATATTTATATTAATTCATCACAAATTTCTCCCCTGAAAAATGTGTAATTGTAACAAAGTGAAAAAATCCGATCACGATTTAGAAGGATCGTGCGAACATTGGTCCAGATCTGGTACGATATCTCTTCGGGTGGGTCGTTATCGAGAAATCAAAGAAGCTCTCTCGCGTTTTATCTCGATGGAAAAACAACAACGGAGTGGGTCTCGCAGACGATACGAATACCGGCTGGTGTATTATACGAATTCCGGCTCGAATCCCATACCGGGAGAATTGAAATTATTCCCCCGATTTTTGTCGTGTCGTTTACATTATTTTCGCCTTTGAATATTAATGGGCATATGCTCTCCGGCGTTATGGCACAAGAAGTAACAACGGCGTATAATACTTGACTCTTAACGTTATTCTATTGTTTGCAAATCAGCTCTATTGTTTTCTCATATACCTCTAGACTCTCTTTTCCCCTCTCCTCTTTTCCCTCCTCCCCACTTTAAATGTTTCTCTCTCCTTACTTCTCCCTCTTTACCCCCCTCCACCAACCGCTTTTATGTATTCTCTACAAGAGAGGCACTTTATACACACTCTGTTGCGAGGTACATGCTCGTTCATAATATGCTCTCGCTATTGCTCTCGATCTATGATATTAAACGGTCGACGGGGTTTATCGATTGTTAACATCGACATCGAATCTGTTCACGAGGAGGCGGAATCAAACTGATGGGAAATTATCTCAGAAATTATCCATCTAACGTAATTTGTTAGTATACTTTTTTTTATCAACTTTCACTTCAGAAGAGAATATT
Source organism: Andricus quercustozae (assembly GCA_932072015.1). Lineage (NCBI taxonomy): Eukaryota > Metazoa > Arthropoda > Insecta > Hymenoptera > Cynipidae > Andricus > Andricus quercustozae. Next base: position 8,745 of record CAKNWU010132476.1, on the reverse strand, counting down.
TTAATTTAAATTTCGCGCAAAAGGGAGCTTGAGTTCGTAGGACCACACTTAAACATATCCTCTAATTTTAAGGCCTATGTGGCGCCCAATTCAAATTGCAGTATTTTCTATTATTCTCTTAAAAGTCATAATGAATCAATAACTGTTTGCTATAATCATAAAATTATTTAAACCTTCATTTTCAATGTTTTGTAAATTGCAAACATGAAGTGTTTTGAATTTTGATAAAAAATTATGATTTTAAATTTGAAAATAGTTTAAGTTAATCTAAACAAATTTTTAATTGGTATCCTTCGAATTACGGATGAAAAAGCGGAAGGCTTTCGAAATTGAAAGTAACTCAATTTACGGAATAAAGCGAAATAAAAAAAATGTTTGAAAACTTCAACTCTAAACCCTATACATACGATCATTTTTTGTTTGTTTGTGAATGAACGGAGTGTTATTTGAAATAAAAGAACGATGTAACTAAAAAAAAAACTTAACAGCAACCAATCTTTGCAGTGTTTTTAGAATACGAATTATTTTTCTGATTAATTCTGAACTTAGTAAAAATTTGCATGATGGGAAGATAAAACAATGACACTAATTTTCCTATTGCAGTGTGAGAATAATTCGTTCGCGATGCTCTTTTTTCTAATGACGAGTTTTCAGTTTGCACCATTTCATTATCTACAAATGTCGCAATGACAAAAAGACGGGTTTCCTCGTGTGGATTAGGTAAGTGAGCAAACGATTATCGAAGTTTGAATTAAACATATGACAATAATTGGTTAACCATTAGCTAGAAGTTGAACCATGACCCTTCCGTATTCCATTCATTATGTGAATTGATTTCAAGATTGCGGGTCATTACCGCAATTCTTACTTACTGACTGAACTTCTTGTGCAATGAACCAAAAATTTACATATTCAAATTTATTTTCAAGTCTAGACCGTGAAAATATTCATAATTTATTCCGAAAATAAAATATCCAAAGAAGTTTTTGTTTCTTTAGTCCCTACTTCCAATTTTTTTGCGAAAGATCTATACTTGTATACACAAATAAAAATACATCTGAATTCTTTTATGTTTTTCTTCGAGATTTTTCTCATTTAAGATTGAAAGGCTTCAATTGAGACGAATCAATCTTGAGGGGCGATTAAAGAAAACAATCACTTAAATCATCGTCACGGATAGTGAAGAGTTAAGAATTTAAAGGGGATTCTAAAGGTTGGATCGATAGAGATGCCGTTAGTGAATTTACTTTATTATTCGTTCAGTGGTTTGAAGTTAAGAGCTGGCTTTTAAATTTCCATTTGCTATTCGTGATGAGTGATTAAAGTTGAAACAATAGACCGTTCGGGAAAATCCCGTTTGTGCGCAACCGATCGCACCTATTTTTTCTCTTTCGTCGCCATATTTTGCTCGTCCGGTGATCGTCAATATGCTTTTTATGCCCCATTGTCGTTGCAGTTTTCTTTAATAATTAGGTAACACGTCGTAGTTGAAGCAACACGAACTCAAAGTATATTATTCGTTTTTTAAGACTTGGTTTTTCTGCAATGATTATATTACAGACTTCAGTTCTCAATCATTATTTTTTGAGTATCAATTTTAACAATTTTTTTAACTGGCCACTAAAATCAATGAAAAAATTTCCACACATTTTTCAGTTTGCAAACAAAAATGTCCCGATCATTAAAGTCTAAAAAATTTAACATTCAAGGCTCAATAATTTTTATTTTAAGTTTTCAAAATTCATCAATTTTTTATTCAAACGTTCAATAAATTGCGATTACAAGTTTTAAGCCCTCTTATTTTAATAAGTTTAATTACCTCCAAATTAAATAAATGATAATTGGAAGCGTAATAATAAGACAGTGTCCAAATGAGAATCATTCAAAATTTTCTTTTCGTTCTAATTGAAAACTATAAAAATTGGAAAAATTATCATCTGGAAGCTTTCAATTAACTTTAAATTCACTATTTTCCCGGTCTCAAAAATGTCTCAGCCCAGTGACTACCCTGATTGAATAATTTGTTTTGAATGATTGAAATGAATCCGTCTGTCGAAATTTCAGATTTTAGTAAAGATAATAATGTTGAAATAGTAGAGTGACAGATTTGGATCAAGAATGAGTTATTGCGAGAATGACGCGAGAATAGACGCTTGAAAGCGTTGTAGCAGGATGATTTAATGATAGTTGAATTCAATATAGGAATAGACAGAGGACCCGCGCGTATGAGAAGGCGGAAAGGTCGTCCCCTCGTTCAGGAACATAATTGTTGTGAGGACAATACAATGTTCATGTTCTTAAAAGGATCCATTTGAAATTGTCACTGTAAACATAGCCGATGTTGCGAAAAGCCAAAGTACATCGTGCCTTTTATTGCTGGGGCGTTACGTAATCGCATTTTCCTTACTATCGTCAAAGTGAAACATCAACTGTCGGATTTGTCATAAACATTATTCAAATTAAGAGAAAAGTTGAGACTTCCAAGATATTTCTTAAGTTTCAATTCTAACTGTCGAGGGAAAACATTTTATCAAGATATTTTGGCTTTTGAGATTCTTTATTTTGGATAATGAGTATGACAATTTACAAATCCCTTTAAATTTACGACTTCCCTTTATCATGAGAAAAGACCTACATTTCTTTGTAAAATAATTCCCCACAAAAAAGAATAAAATTCAGCATAAGAATAATTCTCCAGTTAAATTAAGTACACAAAAAATTGACAACGTGCCATTAACTCTTCATTTCATACCAGAAAAGCACATGTTCCCTCCCCCCGAGAAACCACAATTAACCAACAATGCCCTCTCTAGAGAACATCTGCCAAGAGGCACTTAAGAAACCAACCCTTAAAAATGAAAATACTACCTCCTCGCTAAAAATTAAAAAATCTAAATATCCAACTCTTCCTTTCCCACACTCTACGTCTACGATATTAATCATTGTTCATGAAAATGACACTATAAAATAAAATCCTATTCCATTATTCACCAAAGGAATAACAGGTTTCCTTCGACTGGAGAGTTCCGTTACCACAACAGGTGTTCTCCACAGGAAGGGCGACTACCATTAAAATTAGAATTAAAATCTATCAAACAACTCACCCTCGCATCCTCTCCGTCATCTCTACGTGCTCCCTGGAAAAGTACGCTCCCCATCTGGACCTGGAAATTCTGCTGAAGGAGTTGTGCCAGTTGTGGGTTTTGGGTGAGAATTGCTGGATTTTGTTGTAGGAGTTGAGCCAAGGCTGGGTTTTGGACCAAAATTTGACTTAGGGGTGAACTGGTCACACCTTGGTGGGGATGATGCATGCTGGGGGAGCTGGCTGGTGTCTGCGACGACTGAGAAAGGTTGCCGCCAGGTGGATGTTGTCTCGGTGGACTTTGCGGCGTGTGCGGCGGTGTTGGCGGACTTCCGGGTGCCATCGAAGAAGCAACTTTTTCTTCCTTGACCTTGACCTTGCCTGGAAAAAGATAGTAAGAGGTCGAGCGTGAATTCGGAGCTCCCAGGTGACTGAGGGTCGGATCGTAGGACGGCGACCACATGGCAAATTGCCAGCAACCATTGACTGGAAGGCAAGATAAATGAGGATAGGGAGAATGGTGGAGTCTTTGTCGTGTTATTGCCCTTGTAAGAGACCCGAGCAGTCTTCTTCTTTTTTAGAAACAATAGTCGGTGGATCATGCAAAGGTGGACGAGGGAAGATCGAGAAAGAGAGGAATAGAGGATCTAGAATTATAGGAGGCATCTGTTCTGTCACGAAGTGTTCTTTAAGAAAGTGGATTTTTTACGAGGGAGTCAATTCTCGTTTCTCAATTGCATGGGAATTTGCATCGTGCAATGTATGGCGGGATGGACATTATATAGAACTTTAATAATCGTTTAAGAAACATATTGTGGGTTCAATTGTTCATGATTCAGATCCTGGGAAGAAGTAAGTAGAGTCTTTGTCGGAATCTGGAGCGGTTTTATTACTCGATTGCATGTTTGTGGAATATAATAATGTATTATAGGGGAATACGTAATCGGGGTATTTGATTTTTTACGGGGTTTCATTCTTTTCGCTTCTTTTCATGATTAATTTACCTTTATGAGAAAATGTATTATTGATAATACTCTTCAAATTAAGAAATTAAAAGATAAAGTCTAAATCTATACTCTTTTTTGATGTCAAAATTTAACTCTAATGACAAATCTTCTAGAAATTTGTCGGCAATAAAGATTTGGATTATATTTCGTTCGCAAAGTTATTTTATTTTTAAGGCACTTATTTAAAATTCTATTGTTTTGAGACGCTCAAATAATAACTTAAAAAGGGTGCAGCTGATCAATTAAAAAAATATAACGTAAATGTATAGATAGTAATTGTCTATTGCAGATGATTTAAATATAATTAATGCAATAATTAGTAATCTTTACATTGTAATAGTTTCGAATTTTATACGTATTTGTGTATCCTTTTAGATTATAGATAAAATTTCATTGATATTTTGTTTAAAAAGGGAAATTTTGTTAATTTTAAAGTCACATACACGTACTACTGTAGAAAATATAAATGCGCTAATAACTGAACAAGTCAAGGCTTGCAAAATTGAATAATTTTCAATAAAAATATTAAAAATTGCTGGAAAACTACATTTTTTAACTTTTCTATTGTAAAACATTTAATATGGAATATTGATTCTAGAAACTCAGATTTAAGATTGAAACGTTCAAACTTGAATAATTTCACATTGCAATCTATTGGAAATAAATAATTTAATGTTAATTAATAATCTATATTAATATTCTACATGTACAATTTGAGATTAAGACTTTCAAATCTTGAAAATTAAAAATTTTCATTTATGTTCACAAAGTCAACAATGACATATTTACGGTAACCCAATTTTACAGATTCAAAATGAAACATTAAAAATTGTACATTTATAAAAAGAAAACGTTTATAGGAGTGAAAACCCTTTAATTAGATATATCTTCAAAAATTAAAAAGTTCAATAACAAAAAAACTAAACTTTTTTAAATTAGCAGTGAACATTCGAAATTAAAGATGTCGGAAGAATAAAACATTCTAAATAAACAATATTTAATACTGATAATATTAGAAAATTAACTTTTTCAATACATATTAACTTTTTGAAAGCCTGTATAATTAAACCATTCCAAAAAGAACATTAAAAACTCTACATTTTTAAAGTGTATTTTCAATTTAAACAAAAGAAAGATGAATAAAAACACATGCCTTATAAATGAAATCTTACTGATGAGCAGGCATTCAAAATACAGTTATTTTTAATTTAGGAATTTCCTAAAATGAACGTCTGGTTAAAATTGGTTAAAATTGTACAATTTCAAATTAGAATCATAGCAATCTTGTTTTATATTTGGTAACACAAATGCTACAGTACGCGTATAATAATACAAGTTAATGATTAATTTGTTCTATTCTTAAGATCATTAATAACCATTCATAAAATTCCTCGGATCACCACATCGCTAAGCATTTCCCATGTGTCACTCATATCCATAGAATTCTCCAGCAACAAGTCTCTTTTCATCTGGAAGGCTTGTGCGTAGAAAATACGATACCTCGCGAAATATTCAGCGTGAGAGGGAAGTATAAAGGAAAGATTGAACGTGAAGATCAATATCTCTCTATAGACGAGTAAGATTGCGATTTCAACGGAACACGTATTATGGAAAAAGCTTGTGCTTTGACGCTTCAGCAATGCACTCTACTGTTGCCGGCATATGACGCTTCTTGCAAAAATGCATAAGACACGAGGCATAATGATCGGGTGTGTTTCGCCTTTATGTATTCCGCGTGCAATGAGTTCCTTCCTCGACGTGCTTTATGCGTTATTTACGAATACTCAATTCACGTCCCACACTCTTTGCAAATTTTTCTTAAATTATAGTTCATTCCCACAAAATTACAGTTTATTAATTCCGTCAATTTATTAATTCAACTTTAATTATTCTCTCAGAACATCATTTAACACAACCTGCTTTAAGTTAAAAATCATGTTCAAGTTGGCTTATTTCAATAAAACTACTTAAAAATTCGAAAATTTGCCAGAGGCCTTCCGAATGGTCGTATTTCAAAGTTTCCGATTGGATATGTTTTTTTCAATTTTATCGAAATATGTTCAGAATTAGTCACATGTAAAGTTACACTCACAAAATGCACAAAATGCTACTAACTTCATATTCACTATTTGTTTTCGACTTTTACAGAACATGGACTGAAAATTAAAAAGATACTACTTATCAGAGAAAAATAAATAAAATACTGACACTTTTGCTCTTTCTTCATCTGCGTCTGCAGCAAGACTGATATCCGAAGGGGACTTTCCAAGATTCAACCAATTTTGTGGAAGGGAGGTAGGATTTCTTAGAAACCGTTTAGGACTTCCCACCTCCTTTTTCATTGGCCGAGAAACCAGATTCGGTGGTAGAAAGTTTAAGAGGAAGTAAAAAAGAAAAACGGGGCTTCGGAACCCAATAAACGGGGGAGAATAAAGAAAAAAAAATTAGAAAAAAAACTCAAGTGTTCAGGAAGGGTGCTTTTTTGGGGTAAACTCGTGAAATTGAGACGTCTGATGTTATAAAGTCCCGTAATCGTTTCCAGTAGCAGGTACATCTGCTCCATTAAATCGACAAAATACCCTCTTTTCGCTTCACGGCATGTTTGGGGAAAAAATGCTCCACCTGACTTTTTAAAGCACTTTCCTCGATTCTTTGAAACCTGATTTAAAGTTGTGGGTGAATAATTCGAAATTATCTAACATCTTTTTTACCGAAAGAATTAAAAATAATTGAAAAGAATATTTAATATCGAGGATATCTGGGAGGATTTCAAAACAAAGTCGGAAATAAATTGAAAGAGAGCGGAGTAAATATTTAAAAAGTGCCGTTCATTCCTTCATTATTCAAGATATCATAAATTCATAATTTACTCAAAGAACAAAATTCCCACAAGTTTCATGTTAAAAACCACACCTAATTTTCTTGACGTGTGTTTACAACAAAAAATATATATTTGAGCGAGGAAGATCCTATCCTAAAAGATCATAACTGCATCTCAAAAGGTTCGGTTACGTCCGCGAACATCGCCCTTTTCACCCATCGTGTTTCTCGATATAAGCGATAAACCAACAACGGGATATTCGCAGGGTTGGTTAGGTTCGGAGGGTTGGCTACTCCTTTTTTAATACCGGAATTTCAGGTAGAATATATCGTATAAAATATAAAATTTAGAGAAGGAATGTGTTGTAGACCGTGAGTGTGTGGAAGATGGTCCATGAGAAAACGTCAAGCCAGAATCGTTACCTGGCCGAAGGGACTCTTTTGATCCACGCATGGCCCTGCGGGTGAGGAAGGCGAAAAGGAAAGAATAAAAAAGATTCGACCGAAAAAAATCGGAAAGGGGAGGCTTGAGGTCTTACCGAAGGGGATTCACCGACCCCCACGATGGGGACAGATCGATGACGTTGCCCGATATTACGCAACCCCTTGCATCCTTTTCCTTTATTCTCAAATTTTTTTCTTCTGTAACCTTTTTCCTTTTTTTATCCCCCTTGTCATCTTTTCGAAATCGGACGATCTTCAAATTTTGTGCGGGCCATGTGATGAGGGAGTCATTTTTTATTTCATATGTTTAGTTTCATGGCTTAAAATTTCATAATTAGGGAAGATCTCGTCAACAATCTGAAGATGGGCGAAATCGATGTTTTATAAAAACCGTTTCTTAGCGTGAGAAATCCGAATTTTTCCATGTTTTGGTCCAGATCGATATTTTTATTTCGCATTCTTATATATAGTTTCATACTTCAAATAATTTTTTACTTTCTTTAATTTTTACTTCTCCAGCTTCTTCGTTTTCACTTGTCTGGAATTTTTCTGTTTTGAGATCTTTTTATAGAAAATTAAAATGTTTGTAACTGAATTTTTATAATGATTTGATTCTAATTTAGTATTTACATAAAGTGGCATGTCCATAAATGAGACAATTAAAGCTCAGACAATTATTTTAGAAGCATTTAAAACTGAAAAATAATATTCAAAAATGAACAATTTTAAATTAAACCAATAATTTTCAATAAAAAGGATTTTAAGCTGAATAATGTTTTATTTTAATGATTTAAAAATTAGACATTGTTTTTAAATAAAATGTTAGAAATTGCATAAATGCTGAAACGTTGAAAACTGCATGTTTTCAAATCAAAAGGATTCAAAATTGTAAAATAATTTGTAAGTAAATGATTAAATAATTTCCAATTGAAAACGTCAACAATTTATAATAGCAGATAAGAAGTTTATAAAATATGCCATTTTTAAAATAATAACGTTTACAAATTTGTAATTTGCTAACTTGCATTATTCAAGCTATTTTAATTTAGAAGCTTTATAATGTAATAAATCAAAAATGAAAATTTTCCTGGTAAAATAATTCTAAATATTAACAATTTGTAGACAACTCTAAACTTAAACGATTTTGATACAAAACTTTTCAAAATTTAACAATTCTTATATAAAGACCAACAAACTCAAATAATTTCAGTAAATAAGGAGTTAAAACTAAAAATTAATTTAATTTAGATATAATATCAAAGGAACTAATGTACAATTCGTCAGTTGTAAAGGTCAAGTGGTCCAAATTGAACAATTCCAAAAAAGGACATCACCTTAAAAAATAAACCATTTTACAATTACGAAATCAAAATTGAATTTTTATTAATTTGA
>CAKNWU010132422.1:987-11986 GCA_932072015.1 Andricus quercustozae | reverse complement strand
TAGGGTTTTAAATGCCCTGATATGCGCAATAAACATTTTCAGAATATCTAGAAAATTGCCCGAGATATGGAGGTCACAACATTTGGCAGAGTGATGATCAAAAAAATTCAAACTTTTCAATCCGCAGGCATAAAGGGACTATCGTATAGGGTTTTAAATGCGCTCATGTGCGCCATAAACATTTTCTGAATGTCTTGAGAATTGCCCAAGATATGGAGGTCACAACATTTTGCAGAGTGATGATAAAAAAAAATAAAACTTTTCAATCCGCAGGGATAAAGGGACTATCGTATAGGGTTTCAAATGCTCTCATATGCGCCATAAAGATTTTCTGAATATCTCGAAAATTGCCCAAGATATGGAGGTCACAACATTCTGCAGAGTGATAACCAAAAAAATGAAAAGCTTTTAGTCCGCAGTGATGAAGGGACTATTGTGTAGGGATTCAAATGCGCTCATATGCGCCATAAAGATTTTCTGAATATCTCTAAAATTGCCCAAGATATGGAGGTCACAACATTTTGCAGATTATAACCAAAAAAATGAAAAGTTTTTAATAAGCAGCGATTAGGATTCGTGAAATTTATTATAAAAAATGTGAAATTAAAACGAAAAATTTATTACATACTTTAAATTTTGAAGGATCATTTTTGAAATCAATTTTAATGTCAAAATGAATTTATAAGTTACTTTCAGCAATATTTCTAGCAATATTTTTGTCTTTGTTATTTTATAGGCTAGAAGAAAGTATAGATTTACCGTCTTTACTCGTTTGTACTATCTCATAGAATATATTCTTTAATATTCGTAATTATTGTATAGTTTTCAAGAGAAAGTGTGCCAAAATTTTAAATATGTCTTATATCATCCTCACTCACAATATCCGGTGGACACAATACTAGAAAAATGTGCCTCTCTTGGAAGTTCAGAAGTTCTGAAGAATGATTTCTACTGCATCTAACAAAAAATGGAGTTGTTTTGCATGTATATGTAAATAAAACTACAAATAACATGAATTCGTGAATTTCAGTTACTGAATCTAGAATAAGGCCTTATAAGTTAATTATAGTTATATGTAAGTAATTCAAAATAATATATCCTGGAACAAAATTTAGAACGAAATATTCACCATTATATTTTGAAAACATTTTATCGAGATATTCCATCAATATCTCGGCCAATGTTTCAGCAACATTGCGCTGCAACATTGAGACAAGATTTCGCGGACACTTTTAAAACGCATACAGCTAGCGCAATTCTAATATTCTTTTACAATGTTGCAGAAATACTCCTGACCAATATTGCCTGGGTTGGACATTTGAATATTTCTTGAACGTTGCTGTAATATTCATTTGCAATGTTGCCATTGTTTCAAATAAATATTCTAGCAATATTTCTGCAACATTGTGTGTTATGGGGGTGAAGAAATTAAAAGTATATCGAAAGAAGTAATTATGGAAAAGATAGAAACAATGGACACACTAAACGCGAGCGAAAAGCTAAAATTAAAAGAAATAATATTGAAACATAAAGAATTGTTTAACCAAGAACCAGGTTTAAGTAACGTTTATAAACATGAATTAAAGATAAAGGATGATCAGCCTTTTATTTCTCAAACTTATACAGTACCCGTGGCACTTCGAAAACGTGTAGGTAAAACACCCGGTGAGGCCTCCGTACTTGTTTTCCCTTATTCGGACCACAAACTATGGTGAAAAAATATTCTCAGCTAATTTTTTTTCTTTTTGAAGAGGAGTATGAGAGACAACTCTGCACTGAACATTCCATTAACATTCATTATAAATAATAACTTAGGTTTAAGCGCATTGAAATTGTTTTCTGCATGCATGCATTGAGTCAAGAATATGAATATATGTGTATGATATAAAGACCATACAAAAAATATGCATTCTATAAAGAGGGTATATAAGTAAGAAGTAAAAATAAAACACACATAAATAAGTAAATAATTATCAAGTGTCGAAAAAAGAATATAAAACGATATTTAGAACATACTACTACTATATTTACTACTATATACTACTGATATATTTTATTTTTAGTTTTTTCTAGTTTTCGGTTTCGATTCCTTTGGAATGACAAAGCCACCGAACGCGTCCTCGGGTTGCGGATAGAGGGTCCCTGTACCAAGGGTTTCTGCTGAATATGGTTACAATAATTAATAAGCAGTCGCGGACGGTCCAGGGACGGTCCTGAAGGAATAACCCCTAAGCGGAGGCGCAACAACCGTGCCGAAAGCTGAATGGCACCTGCGGGAGGTGCCTTAAACGGTGACTCTAGGATACCGGGAGACCTTTCAGAGTATGCAGCCTTATCCTTGCATGCGAGGCTCTACAAGGATGGACGAACCCTTTCCCTAGCTGCTCGTGGGAACAATAATGACACCACCAAGACACCGATAAGTTTTAAATGCGGTTCAATACGTTCGAACGCGCAGAATACCCGACAATGGGTCGGCAAACAATGCCGATAATCCTAGAGTTTGGGGTGCTGAAAACAATTTAGATGAAAACACGACGACGAACCAGCAAAACGCCCACATTAAGTGGATAAATCAACTCCAGGATGACTTGATAGACTGCTACGATGCCAGCATTATCCCTGTTCACCGATGTTTTATGGCGCGTATGCATACTCTGTGATGCCAAAAACACCCAGAGCTTCAGCACGTTTCGATTCAAGCTGGAGGAGATGATGACGATTTCAGGACAAGAAGGAACATTAACATGCCAGTTCCTCCTAAGCCCCAAGATCTGGCTGAAATGGATATCTCCCTTCATGGAGAAATCTTGCAAGAGTCCGACCTCTGGAAAATCAATTGCTCTGTGTATGGTGCTGCGAGAGCTTTGGCTGATTCAAATCGAAGGCTCAAACCGACAAAGGAGCAAAAGACCAAAAGACGCTTGCATCAACTGAGCAAGAAGATTGTATGGGCAAGACAGAATGCGTCCCGTGTTCAATGTGTGATTGACTACATAACATCTGGTAGTCCGTTCACGGAAAGGGTTCCGAAAGTTCGCCCAAGAACTGAGGATCTTGAATCACACACTAAACAAGTCAAAGCTGCTGACAATCAAGCAGCATATTGTTGACAAAATACGGCTGTTATCTGACGCAAGGAGGAGAATACAGAAGAGGGAGAGATGGATCAAGGAAAATCAAAAGTTTCTCGCTCACCCATCTCGCCTGTTCGGTGATCCCCTGTTTCTGTAAAAAATCCACCCAAGCCCAACAAGGTAGAAACTTTTTGGAGAGAGGTATATAAGATCCCGAAAACACGAAAGTTGAAAGAAGATACTGACAATATAATCCGCTTCAAGGAATTTTGCGACAACCTCATAAAATTTGAGGAGGAATATCCATCAATCACTATACTCCAACCGAAAAAAGGCAACTTGTCCAACACAGAGTACAACACACTGTACAAGATCTTTACAGCTATTCTAAACGACTGAATTGTTCGGCGAATTGAGTGTGTGTGGCGCGAAATGTACGAACAACGTAACTCGAAAAAAGGTGTAGCAGGATGTCGAGGGAACCGGGTCATTGACAGGTGTATCTGTAAAGACGCTGCAGCCCATTAACACGTCCTGTCAATGGCCTGGATTGACTACCGGAAAGCTTTCGATTCAACCTCTTATAGACTTATCATCTGTCTGTTGGAAAGCTTGAAGGTGCATCCACACATAGTGAGATGCATACACGGTTAGAAATGTTTGAATTTTAGTATACATGGGCATATTAAATTTCCTATTTATTCACTAAATACATTACACTTTGCAATTTTAGTATACTAACGTATTCTAATTTCTTTTATGTAGTTATATGGATACGAAATTTATTAAGTGTACATCAAGTTTCTTTCACATATATGATTTTCGTAGTTTCTGTATACTAAAATTCATATACATGTTTACTATATTTAGCTGCGCAAGCGCAGTTTGCTTTACGCGAGTCTGGAAACATGGCCGGTGGCATTTGTTTGAATTCTTATTAATGCTAAAAGGTTCGGCTTCTTTCTGCGAAGTCTTCTCTTCAAAAAGGATCTTCAATTTATGAACGTAAATGTAGCTTAACCATATGATTATTTAAAAATTAGAACTTTTTAAATTATTTTCAGTTTTCATCTGATCATGTTTACAGATTGTGAAGACGGCACCCACGCGCAACGGAACGCTTATACTGAATTTAGTATATGCGTATACTCAATTTCTTATACATGTATACGGAATTTAGTATACGTGAATACTAAATTTCATGTAGGTGCATACTAAATTCAGTATATGCATATACTAAATTCACTGTACGCTGATATACTAAAGTTAATTTCATGTTGTGTATTATTGCCTTCATCACATGTTTACTAAATCTAGTACAGATTTTTCTATGAGTGTAGAGAGATTGATGCCTCTTTGAAAAACTAGATTTACTATCTCATCTGGAAATTATCGTGTGACCACAAACAACGTCACCTTCCAGGGGGGGCGTCCTTCAGGGCGATACCATGAGCGCTTTGCTTTTTTGCGCCACACCTCTGCCTCTATCTCTCGCACTACGAAATTCTTCTGGATACCTCTGTGGCTACACTAACCAGCGCGAGCATAAGGTCACTCATGTATTTTATATGGATGACAGGGAGCTCTACGCCTCTGGTAAAGGCAATCTTCAAACTGCCATAAATATCGTCAAGAATTACACAGGAGAGATTGGGATGGACTTTGGATTGGATACATACATGGACGTGCCTCAAAGCCGCATTCAGGACGTAACATCAGTAAACGAGTCTCTCCGAAGCACATACAAGCATCTTCTTCGACGGATTTGGTCTTCCAATCTGTTAGCGTTAAACAACGTATCTGCTACTAACATGCTTGCCGTCCCGGTTCTACGCTACTCGTTTTGGGGTGGTTCAATAGAAGTAGAACGAACTTGAGGCCCTTGATGTTACTACACGTAAGATCATGCATATGCATAAAAGCTTATATCGTAGCCAATGGCAGAGATCCTCTCCTAAAAATGATCACGAAACACGAGATGATTGGTGCAGGAGCGTTCCTTTACAAAGCTGCGGAGCAAGCGGCCGAGACCCTTGCCCTGAATTTTAACATAAGAAGTGAGGAAAGTGCATTACTCCATCTAGATGCTTCACTTCTGAAAGCCGAAGTGAAGAAAGCGGAAGTTCAAAAATTCCATCAAGAGCTACTCGACAAGAAAATGCACGGAAATTTCCACAGGAATGTAGAAAAACAGTCTTTTTATGTCAAGAAGTTCCCAGCGATAGGTGCAGAGCGTGTCATGCACACGCTGAGTAACTGGAACACATACTATCGGGGTGTCCCACCCACGCAGGAACGACGTACATCTACATATACAATGCAGCCCTAAGAGTTCTTTATTACCATCTCTATCGCTCTTACGGCGTAGGCCGCGACCCTGCCCTGCACCACTAGAGGCCTGACATTGTTCTCTAAGACTTCGAGCAACGAACTATATTCATGATCGAATTCTCGTGCCCGGCCGAATACAACATCACTCCCAAGGAGAAAGAAAAGGAGGAGAGGTATCAAGAGTTTAAAGGGAGCTGCAAAGACTGTACCAAAAATATTCGGTGCAAGTGATTTTCCTTGTGACAGGTGCTCTCGGAGGTGCGAAACTATCACAGGGTCATAACCTTAAAGCCATACCTGCGTGCCAGCGAAATGGATGCAGAAAGCTATCAGCCTTGGGTCGCTTCGTGTCCTCAAACCTCACGAGGCTATCGCCGGCCTGTTGTTGTGATTTCATCGTGTCCTGTGACCACTCATCTCACGGGTGTAAGACGTGGCCATGAGTGTGATTTACCGCGTCCTACTGGGAGCCGTTGTTATTTTCAGATGGCAGTTGTTCCCAGTGAGACCCTGCGATGGTCGTTCCCGCATGAATTGGACAACCAGATAGTATGTGTCCTAGATGCTCAGGGTATCCATGACACGCTATGCAGCAATCATCGGGAATGTCTTGGCACAAAATGTGGCGCCGGTATGCTAGAGTGGAAATGACACCATCTTGACATGCTAAAGTGAAACCCTTTGTGCCCGACTTCAATCCGGGTGATTTAAGGAAAGCAAACGTTAGCTCATACGACATCGACCGATCCTCCACATTTCTATGGAAGATGCCGTGCATCTTCTTGTCGAGGAGTTGTTCGCGGAAGTTTTCTCCTGTGCTTCCATAATGCGGACCTTCCGGAGTGAGTACTCGAGATGGATAAGATTTGATGCATTTTGCTCACCCTGATGTTGAAGTCAAGGCCGAGTGTTTCAGCAGCCTCCTCCGATGCTTTGTACAAAAACGCCCCTTTTCCCACTTTTTCGTTTTTCCTGACTCAGATTCAGTGTTCAGCCACGTAAAGTCAGGGAACAGAAGATTCAAGGTGCATTATTTTGTTTATGTGCATAACCTTTCGGGACCCTATATCAAGGAATCTGAGCTCGTCCTTCGTCCATGGAACCACTCCAAGTGAATAGAGTACTACCGGGACGGCAAGCATGTTCGTCGCAGATTCCTTGTTCATCGCCGACATTTCGGAAGACCAAATCCGTTGGATGAGCCGTTTGTATCTACAGGTATGTATAGGTCTCTCTAGTGCCAAGGTGTCGTATAGCACTTATGTCGACAAGCTCAGAGTCTTCCAGGATGCCGTTAAGTTTTCCTTTCTTCGAATGAACCTTGGCGCATTTTTCCAACCCGAACTCCATCCCAATCTCTTGAGTGTACTCTTTGACAATTTTTAGAGCTAGATGTATTTTTTCTTGATTTTTAGCATAGATGTTAAGATCATCCATGTAAAATACATGAGTGACCTTATGCTTCGATTTCCAGGTTTGGCGCAGAGGTACCCTTCGGAATGGCGAAGTTCGAGAGATAGTGGCAATAATGTGAGGCAAAAGAGTAGAGGGCTCACGGTATCGCCCTGAAACGCTCCTCTCTGAAAGGTGACACTATTAGTGATCACACGATTGTTTCCAGATGAGATTGTAAATCTGGTTTTCCAAAGCGGCTTTTATCTCTCCATGCACCTCACTATGTGTGGATGAACCTTTAGGCTTTCCAACAGACAGATGGTACGTCAATCGGAGGTTGAATCGAAAGCTTTCCGGTAATGAATCCAGGCCATGGATGGGTAACGCTGATAGAATGCTGCGTCTTTACAGACACATCTATCTATGAGCAGGTTCTCCCAACATCCTGCTACGCCTTTCTTTGAGCCGCGTTGATCGTACATCTCTGGCCACACAGGTCCAATTGTTCGAACAATCCTATCATTTAGGATAGCTTTGAACATCTTATACAGTGTGTTCAGACAAGTTATTGGCATATGATTCTTAGGGTCAGCTAATTTGCCCATCTTGATTCTATCTGGTCCCGGAGCGAAATAGTTCTTCATGCCTCTGAATACTTTTTTCACCTCCTCGGTAGTGATAGGTGGGCATTTCTCAACATGTGTTATGAGGACACTGCATGGTCCTGGAAGAGTCAAGATGGGTCCGACTAAAACTGCTGATTTTCTCTGACCCACCACTCTGTCCGCTCTACGCATCTCATAACGTTAGACAGTACTCGTATTCTATCAAGAATATGCTGCCTGATGATCAGTAGCTTTGACTTTTTGAGCGTATGATAGATCCGCAGTTGGCGCGAGAGCTGTCGAACCGTGGCAGTGAAAGTCCTGCCAGATGTTATGTAGTCAATCACACTCTGAATGCGGGACGTGTAATCCCTTGCCCAGCCTATCTTTGTACTGAGATATTGCCTTAGTCTTTTGGTCATATGATCAACCGTTGGTTTTCTTTTACGGTTTGGATCTGCCAAATCTCTCATTGCATTATACACACTACAATTGATGTTTCTCCGGGTCTTGAAGCATCGATCTTCCTCTGTTGGATGCTGGCTCGCGGTTGGTCTCAGTACCGCCTCTCTTTCTCTGTTGCCGGCTTGTTCTGGCTGCGGTTGAGTAGGCGCTTCGTTTATATAACCCCTTTTCAGAGTTCCTCGGCACGGTTTCGCAGATGTTTATATGAAAAATGCGAGAGCTCTGGGTGTTTCTCGCACCACACAGTATGCAGTCGCGCCATGTAAGCTTTCCGTTTAGGGACCATACTGGTATCATAGCTCTCCAGCAGGTCGTCCCTCAGTCGATCCGTGCACTCGAAAGTAATGAGATTCTGCCGGTCCATCACATTGACTCCGTCTTGATTGGCTCCCCCAACTCTAGGATAGTCAGCATTGTTGTCCGACCTATTGTCGGGAGTCCTGCACGTTCGATAGTTTTTAACCGCACTTACTACAACTAGGTTTGGTGTTATAATTGTTGTTCCCATAAGCATCTAGGGAAAAGGGTCCGTTCTGCCTTGAAAGCGCCGCATGCAAGGATAAGGCTGCATACTCAGAGAGGTCGACAGGTATCCCAGAGCCATCGTTAGAGACACCTCACCCAAGAGCCATTCAGCTTTCGGCACGTTTTTCACGCCTTCGCTTGGGGGTTAATTCCTTCGGGAACACCCCTGGACAATTGTTCGCGACTGCTTATTAATCAGTGTAATCGTATTCAGCAGAAGCCCTTGTTACAGGTTGCTGTGGTTGTTTAACCTTATTTTTTAATTATATACAGGGTGTCCCAATACTCAAGGTCTATTTTTATCTTTTTGAATTCCTCATAAAAAATGGAGTTGGAAAGAATAATAAAAATCTGTGGTAAAGTTAATAATTAATGAGTAATTAACAATTAAAGATTAACCAATCGAAAGCATGCGTTTGATGGACGACAGTCCGTGTGTTGCTGGTGCAGGTGTGTGCGCAAAAGAGTAATTTCAAATTTGCAGGAGGAGGTTGTGAATATCAATGGTGCAACTTCACACGGGAACTGTACTCTTGTACTCTCTGAAATCTACTCAAACCTCTGAATTTTCTGAATTCTTCTCAATTGTCTGAATTCATTGAATTCTCTGAAGTCTTTCAAATTCTCTTAAATCTTTTGAATTTTATGAATTCTTTTGTATTCTCTAAATTCTTTTGAAATTCTATAATTTTATTTTTATTCTTCCGCCATTCTCTTAATTCTTTCAAATTCTTTGAATTCTCTGAATTGTTGACAAATTTTCTGAACTCTCTAAACTATTTGGAATTTGTCGAATTCACGAAATCACTGCATTTTTTTAAGGTCTTTTAATTATCTTGAAATTATTAGAATACACTTTGGATTATTTTAACTTTCTTTCAATATTTTTGATTCTGTAGAATTCGCACGAATACTACAGAAATTTTAAAGTTTTTTTTCCTAATTCTCTTGAAATCTGTATAAAACACCATGAATTTTGATCTTAATTTCTGCAAGTCCTTTGTATTCTATGAACTCTCCTGTATTATTCTGAATTTTCTGCTAATTTTTGAATTTTCTGAATTCTTTTGAATTATGTGACATATTTTAAATTCTATAAATTCGTTTTTGTTTGAAACGGGTGGTTATAGGCCCTTAGAAAACTCATAGCATAATTGACACTAACAAAATTACGTCACAGAAATCAGAAGATTCGAGAAGCTACGAACATTCGAATATATGTAAATTGTACCGATTGGTAATTGCGTGCGCAATCGAATAACGAAGAGGGGATCATTGGGACCGATGGATCCGAAAGCGCGAAAAGCAAAGCTAAGCGTCGGAAAAGTCACTCGAAGCTGGACGAGCTTGAAGGCTGGACATCTTCCGCGCCGCGGAATCACACGAACTTCTGGACGCTTGCGGGGTCGCTATCGATATCGGTTTTAGTGTAGGTATATTCTGGCTTTTATAAAAGTTTATTTGAAATTGTGTCAAAAATAAAAAAAAAGATAAATTAATCAGTGAATTAAAAAATATTTGTTGCGAAGATTAAGAATGTATTTCTGCATTCATAAAGTGAAGTTCAATTGACTCGGCTTGGACGGAAGAAGTTCCATGAACTTTTCTGATTTTCTCAAAATGAGACGAGATGGTTTCTTTTCAACCCATTTGGGAGCTCAGAAATCAATCATTTAAATTAGAGATAAATCAGGGTATGTTCAATGAAAGCAATCCAAGATGGTATAAAAATTTCTAAGATGAACCAATTTCTGAATGGTGAAATTATTTCATCTCAGAAATAAAATTACTGGGCTCAGCAATTAAGAATAAAACGTGTATGGAGCTTAAAAAACTCCCAGAATGATATTTTAAATTTGATTCACACTGAACCGACCAAGTGGGTTAGTAGCTAAAATATAAAAAATAAATGTCTTATAATTTTTTTAAATCTTTTAAATTTGTGAAAAGACGTTAAAACGTGCCTTGAGTAGGAAAAACAGATAAATTGTACGGCCAGTAAACAGTGTACTGAGCTTGCCAGAAAAACCAATCTATTTTAATTAATCTTCCATTTAAAAATAAACTTTCTCAAACAAAAGCCAGAATAAAAACAAAACGAAGATCTTAGATAGGTTTTAGTAATGCCAAAATAAATCGAGAGAGAAATTCCAGTTTTAATAAAATGTTGAAACAGTAAATAACAGCTGAATCGACATGTAGAAACAGAGGTTGAATTGAGAAAGTCATCGTAATTTTGAGTCCGCTTCAGGGAATCCACAAATTTTGAATTAAAATTTTAAAATGTTTAAAATTGATGAGTTAACATAAGGCATGCAAAATTGGACTCAATCATAGAATTCAATAGTCATTCATGGGATATATAACGAAGTTTACGTTTTGTCTAGAGTTTCCTTTTTTGTATTGAATTTTCGTTTCAGGTTCATAACTCTGAAAGGTATGGTACCAACGTCTATACTTGGTAGCGATCTCCTTGACTGAGTATAGCAAAATCATTGATCTTTGGCTTTATGAATGATTTTTCATTCACGAACGATTATCAGTGAGACAGACTAACAGCTAAAACTAAATGAACATTTCTCGATGTACAAAAATGCTAAA
>CAKNWU010132367.1:1449-13311 GCA_932072015.1 Andricus quercustozae | reverse complement strand
TCGCCAGAAATGTTTTTTTAGGACCGTTTACTAAACCGTCTGTTAAACAGTATGCAAAATGTTAAATTCACAGCTTTTTTCTCCAGGAGAGCACGAAAATTAGGTTTAAAAAATACAATTAGGTAATAAAGTCAATTTGAAGGTGCTATAGTGAATTTAAAGCAAACATAAGAAAATTTTAATCTGATCCCTAGCTTTAACCTGTTTTTTCAAGGAGGCTGCAAATTTTTATCTGTCTATTGAAGTAATTATGCCGAAGCTAAAACAATTTGCATCGATGTAATGAAGTCAATTTTGAAGGTGCCATTGTGGATTGGCACCACTGATTTTATCGTAGATCGCGTTACGTATTTAAGCAGAAGCCCTAATGAGGTTCTGAAATTAATTGTTTGCTGTGCATTAGTTCAATTGTATGCACCCAAATTCAACAGAGAATACATATTTCTTTGCATAAAATTATTTCTATTGTGTGGCTTAATATTTGGCCGTTTCTAGGGACTACGAAATTCGGTGAGCGTAGTATGAATATTGTCGGTTGAGCCAATGGAAACTGGAAAGGGTAGCTAGGTTCACCGAAATTCGGTGAACAAAGGCTAAATATTTTTGGCATGCCTAGACACTTCGCTAATATTTAAGTAGTTACAGAGTTTATGGTAAGGCATGTCATACAAAACATAGAAAGTGTTCCATGGTACAAACTTATATCTGGACGATTTTGAGTTCAGTTTTTATATAATAATTATTATTTTAATAATGTTGGATAGTTTAGATGAATTATTAGATATTATAAAATATTTATACTACACAATATAAGGATCTAAGCACTCCGTATATTTTCATTTGAATTTAGAATTTGGCATCCTTGGTTTTTTAATTGCATGATTTAGGAAAATTTTTAAATCTTTGTAGCATAGAGTTTATTTATTTTGACGCTTAATAATTCATTTAATGAAATAAATTTCGAGATAATGTGCCTTCAATCATTATGTAGTTGGTCCAAAAGAGGTACCGCAGATGATTCTTAAACAATTAGAGAAATGCTATATCTCAAAGACACCAGAGATAGAAGAAAGTTTCAAATGGTATCATATAGAGGAAACCATCTAACTGCCCAATATTATCGAATTATTGAACATATAAGCTTGGATTTATGTAGTTTTTATAGGGTAATAATCTCAATACTCATATTCATCCAGTTCTGAAAATGCTAAAACTACGTGTAACTAATTCTTTTTCCTAAAAAAATGGAGTTATCATGTTTTGTTCGCGTAATCCGCATGTGATATAAATATTAAATACTTTTGGCGCTATATTTACACTTTCTGGTCGAGCTAGTGAATTCAGTAATATTCTAGTCAAACTAAATGTTAATATTTTCTATAAAATATCTTTATTTCTTTACTAAACAGATCATTATAGATCTTTTGTGAAATATTCAATTTAATTTTTTTAATTTGTTATGTACGCCTAGGTCAAACTCGACTGTCGGAGAACTGTCTGTGCTCGGGAAGATGGTTTTCTGCAGTTTTTCCCTCCCATGGCCAACCGGCCAGAGAAATACGAGTTATCACTGCATGTGCTTAAATTCATACAGTAATTTTAAGCCCACATTAGTAAATTAAAATTTTACATGCCCTTAGCCGGTGAAGTGGGGTCACATGCGATAAAGACACTCATGCTAAAGGACTTAAATGATACTTCAGCAGTGAGGACTGTCGTGGACTGGCGATCTCTGTTTTAATGGGGTTTTTGAAATAAAGTTATAGTATAATAGGTTAAGCTATGAGACTTAAATAAAACAACCTATTAATAATAAGTGTACATATCAGTCCGTAATATTGGAAGATGATAACTCACATAAAGGGCCTGGCTTGTCGGATACGGTACAATTTTTAGTTTGAAAAATAAAACAACTTTCATAAGTTTCAATTTTTTATTAAAATCAATGAGAAATTGGTCACCGAAACAAAAAAGTAAAGATTTTCACTGTTGAACAGTGAAATCTCGCTGTACAGAATGTAAAAAATTCTCCTTCATTTACCTACTTATTTATGAGTTATTAAACGAATGTAAATAAATAAATGAATTGTTTACATATTTCTCATTGATTATTTGAATGAGATTGGAAAAACATCTGTTCAAAAATGCCGTTTCTAGTTCTTGATATGTATTATATTTGATATTATATAATACGAAATGAGTTCGGGTTGGAGCATAGATTAGGTGGGAATTTTATAATGAATTGAATAAAAATCAGATCATGGAATTGTTTCATGTGGTAATCAGATATATGAAATTAAATAAGGCTTATTTTAAATTGCTTCGAGTTTTAAGCTTTCAAGTTGCCTTCATTTGCAGAACTGATACACTAACTGTAGACAACTTTACAGACAATAACGTTTCGTAAAGTATTTATTCCTATGATTCGGATAGGGAAATTACATGTTGATTTTAAAATTTCACTGATTTATGAATATAAATGTGTATGAATTATGCAAGAAAAGTGTAATTTTGCCACGTAAATCATCATATATAAAAATACCATTGATCACCTTGGGAAATTTACAAAAAAGTGGGGAAAAAAGTTTATGTGATTGTACCTTGTTATAATTTTTACATTATTTTAGTAAACCCATATGTATCACCAGGACTTTTGTTTCTCATTGTTCCGAAAGTGACGACTGTTGTATGAAGAAGGCTAAAAATCTCAAGAATTTTTACTTGGATCTTTTAGAATCGAAAATGAAAAAAATTCGAAGGAGGCGTAGAGCAAGTACTGAGACGAATGTGTACACCCTGCGCTAACTTTTTCTTTGCTAGTTTTTTTCGTATGATTGCAAAAAGTGCGATGTCGTATTGCCCAGAGAAATTATAATTCAAATTAAAAATATGAACTTTATAAAAATTATGTTTGATAAACCTTAGAGATTATACGGATTTTGTTTGTGATATAATTATATTTTCGTGTCGGTAAGTAAAAAATAGGAAAATGAACCTAGCCTTAAAAAATATGAAATTCGTTAGAAATTGAACAATTTTGACATTAACTTTTATTACTATGAATAAAAGTATTTCAAAAACTATATTCACTTCATAGAAAAAAATCAATGGTATTAAATAAAAATTTCTAAAAGAGTTTCCTTCCTATAGCCTGCAAAAATTTATTTATTTGACACATACTCAGGTATTCTTGAAAAAAAAACTTATTTTTATTATCCGGAAAGCAAATTTTTTAAATGAAAATATTAGGACATCTTCAGAAGACTCCTAAGAACAGTTATATATGGTATAAAAAATGTTAGGTATATTTTATGATTTTTGGCGAAGCAAGATGTGAAAAATTTGCGAATTTTGATCCCTAATTACCCCGGTTAATGGTATCATGTTAGTACAACCTTAATTAAAATAAACATCTGATTTAGTCCCACAATGTATAAAAGTACTCTGAAAGTCGTAGGGTGATGCATAACTGATAATCTTGATAATCTCTTGGAAGAACAATGGAAACGCCAGCAGAGTGTTGGATCGCAGAGTCGCTCCTGCCAAGAAAATAGCAGTCAGGGTGGAAGCTACAAGGGGTGGTTTGGGTGGCGGTGAAGTAGGGGCGGCGAAGCGAACGTTTAATAAAAGATGCGCAGAGATAGCGCCATTACCCCGACCTGCATTATTTACAGGGTAGAGCAACTCTCTGGCCGCGTTCCGCCGCAGTCGCGGCGTTAGGTAGGCGTGTCGTCGCCCCCGTGTGAACCGGCCCATCTACCTGCCAGTTCTCCACATTGGAAAATCTACGCGGGTGGAGGGACGAGAGCCTCTCAAGGATCCACGGCATACGCGATAAATAAGTCACTTTGTACAAAGACTACGAATGTCATTTATAAGGAATCGTATTTTCGAGCCACTTTTCCAGAAAAGAGATGGTGTACATTCACCAACGTCAGAGATCTCATTCTTTCAAAATTATGCATGTCACTCTCAAGTATGCTAAATTTCTTATTTTCATATCTTCAGATTCTGTCTAGATGAAATGAAACTACGAGCAGGTTTTCTATATTCATATTTGAGACTGAGGTTTGAATTAGAACCGCTAGGGGGCAACAAAGAGTTTCCTTCTCACGAGTGGTATATTGTCTTTATCAGAAGTAATTTCATATTTTGTTGGTAACAAACAATAATACGTTTTTTAAAGGATTCAGATAACTTCAACAAAAGACAAAAAATGCTTTCAATATTTTTCGAAGTTATGTTTTGTCTTACCGAAAATATTATTTTCAGAAAATCGAACAGCCCATCAAAAAGTCAATCGATATATTCTCCCAAAATGAACAACTTTTTAACTTACGGTAGTGAAAAATTCAAAATTGAAAAAAAACTCCAAGACGCGAACAATTACATCGAATACAATTACTCTTATATTCCAAATTGAAAAAAAAATCTAAAAAAAAAAGTAAATAATTGTGTTAAGGAATGCAAAAAAGGTATAAAAACGATATAAAAACGATATGAAAAGAAACTACTTCTAAATGCCCGATGTTACTCAAAATCCGATCAGACCTGGATATCAGTCGGAGCTACAATTCGTCCAAACATTTCATTTTGTAATGAATGATTTGCTAACTCAAAATTCGGAACCTGTCAGTCTCAAGAACTGCAAGCATATAAAATTTTACGTAAAAAGATTAGAACTGGCAATAGTAAACTGTTGGCGATAGGACAAAATGGATAACATTTTTAGATTTGCCCTCGGATTTGCCATCCAAAGAACATAATTATTGCAGTTAAACTAAACTGAGAATACATAACAAATAAATACTATGAAGATAAATAATATAAACATAATGTAAAATTGAAAGCGGATTAGTGATGACCCTCGGAGTTCTTGGGAGCCTTTTGCTGTCGGTGTTCTTGAGTTCGACTTGAAGACGAAAAATTTCGACTCAAAGACGAAAAATGAAGTCTCGCTAGCGACCAGGGCCGAGACTTACTAAAACGTCTTGGCTATATATTGGCTATGTCTTGGATGCAGACTTAGCCAAGACGATTTTTTTACTCGGGTAGCTATTGAATAATCAAGAATGGTCATCTAGAATTCGTCAACGGACCAATCCACGCATTTAAGTTAACGTTACCATTTTTTAATTCAAATCTTGTGGGATTTCGAACCTTAACTTATAACTCTGGAGAACGTGTAAAATAGGAATTAGTATTTATGTGGTTTAATTTTTAATTTTAATAAATTTAAAAATTTAGATATATTTTAGAATTACTATGCAAAGTTTGATTTAGTAAACTATGTTGATTGTACTGATAACTTTACACTTGGCGGAATTTTCTGCAGCGTAGATGAGTTTCATAATATTTTTCTCCTTTTATATGGAAAATGTTGACATTAAAGATAGGTTTTGATACAATAGAAATACTAAATAATCTTCTGTCCATAAAAAATTAGAAATCATGAAATATGATATAGATATACCAAAATTTAAAAAAAAACAGAAACCTGACAAAAATGTATTTAAAATTTTGTACCAGTCGACTTAATATAGTTTAGGCTCCAAATTAAACGAATTACGTAAAAATTAAAGTTTTTAAATAAATATTTCAAAGTCCTAAAAAATTGTGTGTATAATTGTGCATGTATCTAAAAAAATTCTATTCTAATCTGAAAATCATTATAAGTAGTTGAAGAATTAAATGCAACACAAGAAACATATGTTAAATTTTGAACCGCAGAGTATCAAATTGAAATTAAATATATTGCACTAACATTTTTATTATATTTGTTGTAACATATACATTCAGGTTTCGCACGGACTAAATTCAGAGTAAATTCGTACTCATTTCGAACAAATTCAAATAGAGTTTGATCAAAAATACTAATACTAACGATTATTTTAGTACTTTATTCCAGTATATAATATATACTATATTCCTTATCTCATGAATTATAGACGCCTCGAGCTTGTCCCTGTGAGATATTTATATTTTATAAATCATCTCAAGGAAAAAAATTTGGTTACCACAACAAGGCTCAGCTCGAAAAAATAAAACGATTTTTTTTAATAGCGCGTCCACAAAAATCTGAATACATTCCTGAATGCTTGTAAACCATTTACAAAGGTAAACTTAAAAACTACCCCCTAATATCCCCATGAATAGGGCTAATTAAAGTTTTGTTAAGGATTTTCTCAAATTTCAAAGAGTTAAAAAAATTCAAAGGGATTTCGAACAAATTCAAAAATCAAAAAACTATTAAACCGATTACAAAGTAAACCCATGAATTTAAATTATAATAGGATTAATAGTATCAAGAATAATTGCCAATGATAGGACCATAGCAAAAAGGATCATCATTTCTTCCAACTGAGGACACATTGTTGCCTGTGTTAGTAAAGAATTTGGTTAGCAGTGTAACTAATCATTATTTTTATTCTAGTCTTATGAATTAGATAGTCCGCGAGCTTGCACTTGTTAGATATTTGTATTTTATTAATTAGTACAATGAACAAATAAAATATTTCGAATCCTGATATTAAAAATCGTGATGAATGACGCATAGTCAAACTAAAATTGCTTCAATTATTTAAATTTCCTTTATTTTCACGTATATTCATAATTTATAATTTTTGAGTCTACTATAAAAATTGTATTTAAGTCATGTTTTAAATTTTCGCGCGTTTTGAAAAAAAAAAACAATTTTAAATGCGTGTGGTTGAACATTAATTCTCGCCCACTCGACTGGAGTGCAGCGTTGTCACGTCGCTCACTATTTAATGCCAGATTTTCCAAATCTTTAATTTTGCCAGAATTTTTATCCTGATCTTTTTACCCCCGTAGTTATGCACTCTCTTGCAATGAACCAGTGTAATCTCAATGGGTTAAACCTGCCAGAAGTGTGTCACTGACAATCAGTGAGATTTCACCGGATCACACAGTGGAATTCCGTAACTGGTTTAATCAGTATGGTTCACTGGTTACTCAGTACCCATAGTCATCTGTTCGTACACGTTGTCGTCCGTCAGCTGGATATGTATGATATTTATCATTCATCACTTTTGTGTTAATCTTTGCAAAATTATATGTTGAAAACCGCACTTTACTCTCACAACAATAAATGAGGTCTGGACTGCAATATAATAGGATATATTGTATTGCGCCTAATTGTAGAAAGCCCCGTCATGATATCAACGTGTCTTGTCTCTCAAAATCAAACCCACGTTTTTTCAAGCGAAAGATATTATATCACCTGCTTATTGCAACCAGGTCCCAAATATTTTATTTACAAGCACTAGGACACAATAAAGCTCGTTTCCACTCGAGAAATGCAAAGACCCGGCCGGTGACGCAAGCGCGGCAGACAATTGGAGATTCATGTCTTGGCGGCGTGGAGTGCTATATCACTGGTTGAATCTATCATTTGGCGTACCGGCTATATTCAGTAACGCTGTTTTAGTTGAGTTAAGTCTCTTACTGCTTCACCCAGTAAAAGTCAGAAAATCACTAGTTGACCAGTAATAATTCAAAATACTGACTCAACCAGTGACAATTTCACTGGTTCAGTTTAAGAGAGTAATATTTGCGCGGTTTCTTACAAATTGCACCCGAATTCCCATTTCTTCATAAGATTAGATGTTAATTTTGATAATTTTTTTTCTCGCAAAAAAAACTCTGAAGCTTTACAAAACTTGGTCAGCATATGTTAAATGCTAATAACTCTTAATTCACAAAATTTGGAAAAAACTTGATCACTTTGAGTGTGGGGCCGGGTATCCTTAAATACTTGAATTGAGGGAAATTGGTGATTACGATGAGCTTAGTGGGAATTGAATTAATTTTGCGAAACCCGGAAGATCTCATTAGACTACTTTGGTCGAGTCTGTAGAATTTCGTAGAGAGTTTTGCTGAGATTAATAGCTCGGTGCATGGTCACCACGAAACCGTACGGCTTTTCTCGGTGCGTACCTACGTATTCTCTTTGCACTACTCTCCACGGCCACGGACCATCGTAACGAGCAACATTACTCCCGTGGATGGAAAACGTCGTTAATTACCCCCGGCGCGGTAGTACGTTATCCACTGGACCTTCCTGCGGTTCGCCCAAATTGCCTTCTCACTTCGCAGGCGAAGATCGCGCGATTACGGTCTTAATTCCCGTGGCGTGTACTGACGCCTCCCTATTCTTCCCCTCTTCCTCTCTTTCACTAACGACTTCCATCTTTCTCTCTCTATTTCTCGATCGCTCTTGAAGTTTGTTTGTTGTTTCTAGAAAGAGGGGACTTCACAATAGGGGAGTGGGTCGAGAGAAGACACCCAAAATAAGTAGATGGGGGTGGTGAATTTATGATGAAGAGAGAAAGAGAGAAAAAAAGAGGAAGTGATGAGTGAGGAAAAAGGTGTGAGTTTAGATATAGATTTCAGTTTTTTTGGTGCACTATAAAGGAAAGTCCATTAAATACCTAAGGATGATTTTTGAAATTTAAGACCCGTTCCACTGCTATTGTAAGGATTCGTAAGCTATTTGGGGCTACTAAAAGGACGCGAGTAACTCACGGGACACGAATTGATTTTGAGTAAGTCACACATACCGTTACCGTTATAAAAACGATTGTAGTTGCAATTGGTAAATCGATTTTATTTCTGTGAGTCCCCATTCTTCTAGATCACAACCATCTACTGGGAAGGAAAACGCATATTTAGTATACACTATTATATATTTAAATTTATAAAAATGAAATATTTTAATCAATTTTTAATAATAGACAAAACGGTTGCATATGCGGGTAGAATTCTGGTTAGATACTAATTTTTTTTACTCATGCCACCGAAGGCTATTTTTTCTGCTCTTTCTTAAGATATAATATTTTCCTCGTTGTTTGCCATGTTGTACACTACTTTTTGAATAATCACATTATTATCTAAGAATTGCACCACGGAATATTGCACTATTCAGTGCACTTTGCCATTAACTCATATACGAAATCCGTTTTGGTTTCGCAGACTTGACTGAGATAATGCGATCTATGAAAAACACAGACGTCTCGATAATTTCGTATCTATCAGACTTTCAATGATAAGGCTTAATAAGTTATAGATATAACTAAGTCTAAGTAGGTTAAGAGCCAATTATGATAAGTGTCATTATTGGCACCTTAGACCAATTATTCGCATGCCAAAAACCGAAGTGAATTTATTTTAGTTTTGATAAATATTTAATTGGACTAGATAACTAATATATGTATAATATGTCAAAATAA
Organism: Andricus quercustozae; assembly: GCA_932072015.1. Lineage (NCBI taxonomy): Eukaryota > Metazoa > Arthropoda > Insecta > Hymenoptera > Cynipidae > Andricus > Andricus quercustozae. Next base: position 4,060 of record CAKNWU010132367.1, on the reverse strand, counting down.
TAGTAAAATTAAATTAAATGAGGCTAGCCATGCTAAAAGAATGTATTATCTGAGAAATTAGAGAAGGGTGCCAGCAATTGGGGAGGGGGTGCCAAAAATTGGTGCTCTTACCCTATAAACTAATGAAAATTAAATTTCATAAAAAATCGAGTTACTCGAGTTTAAAACGATACGTTCGAGTTACTGGGTTTTAGAAAGGTATTTGAAAGTTACTCGTTTTCAAAACGATAGCTGTTAGTTACTCGATTTTAATTCGTGTCTCGCGAGTTACTCGAGTCTTCATAGCAGCCGTCGATATATAAATTATTTTCACTGTACCCGAGATTTCAAGAGGTTTCAAAATATTTGAAAGATTTCAAGTGATTTAAAGCTTTTTCACAGATTTCAAAGGACGAGAAACAATTTTAACGAGAATTTAAAATTTTCAATGCATTTAATAAGATTATGAGGGACTTCAATAATTTTTAGGGATTTTAAGAACGGTTTCCGCGGATCATCAAGGATTTTAAGGGATATCAAGAGATTTTAAAAGATTTTGAGAGATTTTAAAGGATTTTTTGAGATTTTAAAATGTTTAAAAAAAAGTCACAGAATTTCGAAGGATTTTAAAGGATTTCAAGAGATACCGACGTATTTTCACGAATTTTGAAAGATGTCAGGAGTGTGTAATGGAATTTCAAACATTTGAAGGGGTTTGAAGGGATTCAATATATTTGCAAAGATTTCAAACGATTTTAAGAGATTTTAAGAGATTTATAATGGCTTTAATGATTTCACGGGATTTCAAAAGATTTAAAGAGATTTTAAAATATCCAAAAGTATGCACGGAAGAAAAATTGGGATGTCTGATAGAATTTTTTGTTTAAATTACATATGAAAAATATGTAGAAGCGTCATGAATCCAAAAAAATCTCCTTGACAACCAAAGTGGAAAAAGGACATTCTGATGATGTGTATCCGCGGATTTTAAATAGTTTCGTAAAATTTCGAAGTATTTCATATTTGACGGAATTTGAAAGATTTTAAACGAACCCCAGAGATTATAAGGGATTTTATTGGGATTTAAAAAATTTTAAGCGATTTCAAAGAGTTTAAAAGATATCACGATTTTTGGAGATTCAAAAAGAAAATTAGAAGTAGTTTTTATTAATATTACTTTGATTGTCGAAAGAATCGTATCAACTTCAAACAGGTGTTGTGAAATAATTGCGTAAAAAATACTGAGGCTACAAAAATTAATTTTTTAATAAATTCACCTCCAAATTATTCATAATTCGCCCCTTCAGATACTATGTGTATAACGTAGTTTTTCTGTGCGTGAAACCTTTAGTCAAGAGTATATCTAAAATTTTGGTTCGCGAAAGATTACTATATTTGTTTAAGCAGAATTTAAAAATTGTGCAACAATTTATGAAGCGGAGCCTTTTATAATTTCTCGAGTGATATTCTCGAGGACTCAGCTATTTTTTATAGGTTTCTTTTCAACTTTATTACATTAAAAAATCTTCTATATTTTTACCAGTGGCTCAATAATGAGCCTTACCCAATTGAAGAGAACGGCTTAGTACACAAATAGTTTTATGTAACGTAGGCATGAGTGCCTACCTAACCTAACCTCAAATGTCAGACGTGATAAACTTGTAAATGATACTATAATATAATATATTTAAAATTCATCTTCTAAAGTAGGAATACCTGCCACGCTCGAACCTCTTTGAAAACAGGGACCCGACCGAAACTTTCGTTCCATTTCGTTATTGATAGAAAATAATTATGTTTTACTAAACTTTGAATTATTGGAGCAAAATTATTTTCTTTAACTGTTAGTAACAAAATGAAGCAATAGTTTCGGTCAGGTCCCTGCTTAAAAATCAGTTTTCGAGAGAAAACGTGAGAATTCCACAAAAATTAAAACCATACCGTAATTTTTAACTATATGAATATTACGTTATAGCATCTTAGCAGGTGGGGTTTTGTTACATAGGGTATGCTTTTATTTAATAATTCAAATCTTAAGTGTACGTATCAATCACACAGTTAGTTTACCCCACATCTGTGAATTTTTAAAGATTTGTTTAAAAATGTTAAGATTTGTTGAATTTGTTAACGATAGAGGGTAGCTTAACCCTTGTATGACAAACTGGGGTGTGAAACACCCCAGGACAATTTTTTCTTTCAATCTTTTTCGCTATGGTGTAGATCAGCCCAGAAGTGTGTCAAGTAAGGGTTATAAGTTCAGGGCCAACTCTGAACAAAATTTTTTCAATCTCGAAAAATAGCTTATATCTTTTTTCATCAAATAAAACAAGATCAAATATGTTTATTTACGACTTATTAAGAGTTAGAAGCATTTTTTAAGTTTATAAATAAAGTTAATAAAGAAATAAAAATTTTAGCTTTATTTTAGGTACAATATTGACAACAAATTCATGATTTTATTATTTTACACCATTTCCTTTCAATTCTTTTATCAAACCTGCTTATAAAATCGTGAATAGTATTTTATAAGAAATTGTGGACAAAACGGAATATCGTTTAATACATTTTCGTAACAATTTCACTCGTATGGTGGGGGAGTTCCACTCATTTTTCTGTATGGACGCAATGTTAA
>CAKNWU010131768.1:804-13548 GCA_932072015.1 Andricus quercustozae | reverse complement strand
AACGCCTGTTTTATTGGCCCAGGAACACTCCCAGTCACTTCATAAGGGTGCAAACAGGGATAGATCAAAGCAGCTTTAAAGCATTTACAAGGGCGTATAATTGGTGGATCTCCCTCGCTAATATGGAAGAACATAGATTGCCAAAAATATGTTTTAGAAGGCTATGTGAGTTGGACCAGGAGGGTAAATCAAGCTTGGAGTTGACCTGGGCTTCTCAGTTGAGATACTTGCTTTAATCAGTAGGCGAGAGAGAGGCGTGGTCCAGACAGTGGGCCAGCCCAGGGGTGGTTTCTGCAGAAAAAACTATCATTCTCAGTAAATGGTCAAATAATATTTTTTGCAAAGCTATAGATAGAGTAATTAACTCGAATTATAATAAGATGTTCAGAAAGCTAAGCCACTTGGGTTTCACAGAAGAGTACCTTCAATTTAAAGCTAGTTTAACTAAAGTACGAATTGTTAGTCAATTAAGAATCTCTCGTGAATCTGAAATTAGAAAATTTTAATGGTCTCTTATATATCATCGATGCTAACCAAATCTGCAGTCTGTGTAACAAAATGGAATATGAGGATCTAGCTCATATAATACTTAAATGTCCAATTTATAATGGCCTAAGAACTTTTTATGTTCAAAAATATTTGATTCTCTCTGAAAATACTCATGAATCATTAGAGCGTTTGTTAGAAATTGGAAGCATTACTCATTTGAATGATCTATTTAAATATATTGTACAAAAGCTTAGAATAAGATCTTTTATCATCTTTGAATAGCTCGTAGTCCAGTGCCCAATTAAATAGTTAACTTTCAGGTAAATTATTGTTTTAGATTTGATTTTATACTCTAGCATCGAACTAGAGTTAACTGACCAGGAATTTCCTGAACAAAAGTTTTACTCTCTGAACAAACTACTGTACAATTGATATGTATGAAAATTATATGGGTTTCTTAACCCTCCGTTTACAGACAGGGGCTTTTAAGGCACACACGATCTTAAAATCTAGAATATCTAGTCTACGGAAAAAGATTTTTATTCTAAACGTTTTTAACAATTAACACTGACAACAATTAGGTCATGTAGTAGATGATTTAAGAAGTAACCTAGCATTTTACCAGTGTTTTTTTTTTAACCAGAAAAAGCTCAAAAACTGACTCGGACTTAAAAGACCCTGTCTGTAAACGGAAGGTGCGGAAAAGAAGTCTGTAAACGAAGGGTTAATAAATTGAATTGAATTGAAGATCCTCGCCGTGAGCGCACTACGGGAGATCGCGCACCACCCGCCCTCTCATGGCATCTTGTTTACGTAACGTTCTATTACTCAAAGAGGCATTAATTTGCCACTCTGAAAATTGAGGGTCTTACAGGAAAAAATCTCAGCTTTCTTTTAAAACTATTTTGAAGAAAAAAAGTGTCGAAATTTGAAAAAAAAGTCAAATTTATTTTTGATTTTCAAAAATTGGGGTCAAATTTTGTCTTTTTTAAAAAATCGTTACGACCACCAAAAAGTTTGTGAAAAAATCTATCAAAAACCTTTATAGTGAAATTTTGTTTAAATCAATAGGCAAAAAGTTACAAATGTTTGAAAGTAAGGCCTTTCTTAAAAACCCAAAAATTGTACCCCCTGCACTTTGCTAAGTAATCATCAAAATTAATTAATTTTTGATGTGAGTACTATCTAATAGGATTACAATTGGGCCAATGTTTAGCCCGATCGGACAACTTTCATTTTCGCTATATATATACAGCAATAAAAGGCAGGCAAAGGCTGACTAGAACAGGCAGCTACCACTAGAAAGCGCAGGACGCTTTTTATCTTAAGTATGTAAGCTCATTCGAAACGTCCTTAAGAAGGCGACGAAGCAGTGGATCAGCACCAGCGGGTGAACGGCCCATTAACCGTTCCAGTGGTCTCTCGATATGTCCGACTTATCAGTAGTGCTGCTGTACCACAAGGAAGACGCTGCACACCTTTCGACGAGAAACCAAGGTATTTTTTATTTTTGCACACACTGTACCCTCTACCCGCCGTAATTAAAATCTAGGTACGCCTCCTCGGCTCTAGAAATCATTTTTTTTATTTTTATTTTTAGGTACGGCACCTCGGCTCTAAAAAACACAATCTGACTGATTACTCTATTTCGGCTCCACATCTTGATATTAATTTTATTTGTATTTTCTGGGTAGGCCGCCTCGGCTCCAGACTTTGATATTTTTTGAAATTGATCCAAATGTGTTCTTCCAGTTGAATCCTAGTTCGCCACCCAGGCACAGGTTCAGTTTTCTATTCCCTGGAAAAAATGTATGCTATCCAAGCTATTTTTCGCCAACCTCTCTCGGTGTACGCTCTCTAGGCTGCCGAGTTTGAATCTAGTTTTCCTGTTCAACGCTATTCAAGCTGCCGAAAGTAACCACAATCCTCTTACGATGTACGCTATTTAAGCTAACTTGCTCCTTTAATACTCCATAATAAGACTGATTATTGTGTAAACATTTAAGTAATATTTACGCTTTAGGAAACTCGTTCAAAGACGATTCGGGACTGAGATCTGATGAATTTCTAAATTCCGTGTTTTCTGGGATATTCGGGAAAATGTAGTAAGATATTTTTTCCGCCTGTGCAATGTATATTTTCCACATATTTTGATTTTGAAAAGTGCAATCTACAGCGCACAGTGGTTCAAAACACGTAAAATGTGGTCATAAGTAAAACCTCGGAAAAACGATACTCTGCTGGAAGTAAAAAGATAGAGATCCTATCCTTTTGACTCATTTTGAATCTTTGTGATCGAAATAGATAGAGAAAATGAATCCCATTGTATCTCTTTGTCAATCTAAATTCGCGTCTATCTTTTTCAATTCACTCTTTTCTATCTCATCCTATACTTTATCTATGTACGTCAATCTTTTTCTATCTTTTTGTCAATCTAAATTCACGTGTTTCTTTTCCAATCTCCTTTTCTCGATGTCATCCTATCCTGCTTCTATCAACGTCAATCTTTTTCTATCTCTCAATTAATCTAAACTCCCTTCATCTTTTTCAATCTCCTTTTCCCTATCTCTTATCCTCGATCTATCCACGTTAATCTTTTTATATCTTTTTGTCTGTATAAATTGACGTCTTTCTTTTCCAATCTCCTTTTCTCTATCTCATCCTATCCTGCTTCTATCAAGGTCGATCTTTTTCTATCTCTCAATTAATCTAAACTCCCTTTATCTTTTTCAATCTCCTTTTCCCTATCTCTTCTTATCCTCGATCTATCCGCTTCAATCTTTTTCTAACTTTTTGTCTATATAAATTTACGTCTTTCTTTTCCAATCTCCTTTTCTCTATCTTATCCTGTCCTGCTTCTATTAACGTCAATCTTTTTCTATCTGTTAATTAATCTAAACTCCCTTTATCTTTTACAATCTCCTTTTCCCTAGTTCTTCTTATCCTCGACCTACCCGCGTCAATCTTTCCTATCTTTTTGTCTATATAAATTCACGTCTTTCTTTTCCAATCTCCTTTTCTCTATCTCATCCTATCCTGCTTCTATCAACGTCAATCTTTTTCTATCTCTCAATTAATCTCAACTCCTTTTATCTTTTGCAATCTCCTTTTCCCTATCTCTTCTTTCCTTGATCTATCCGTGTCACTCTTTTTATATCTTTTTGTCTATGCAAATTCACGTCTTTCTTTTCCAATCTTCTTTTCTCTATCTCAGCCTATCCTGATGCTATCAACGTCAATATTTTTCGATCTCTCAATCAATCTAAATTCCCGTTATCTCTTTCAATCTCCTTTTCATTATCTCTTCTTATCCTTTATCTATACACGTCAAACTTTTTCTATCTTTTTGTCAATCTAAATTCACGTCTTTCATTTCAAATCTCCTTTTCTCTATCTCATCCTATCCTGATTCTATCAACGGGAATATTTTTCTATCTTATTAGGTGGTAATGTCGAGGGGGGAAATGGGAAGTGGAAAACTGAGGGAGGGTAGAGACATAATGAAACTCCGAGTGGTTGAAAGACAATAACACTTATTATCACTTACACTTTGGCGTAAGCCGATGGCCCGTGATTAGGCGTCGATGGAGAAACAGGGTCTGAAACCCGTGGATGACGAGTTGAGTCCGGCAGAGGATCGGCGTCGGGGGGGTGGTTTCCCAGGAGGCGGCTGATGATCGGATCAAGGAGGCACTTTGGGTATTCCCCGAAACAAGGTCACTGTTGTGTTTTACAGAGAGGATGCAAGAGACGAGACGAGACGACCGAGAACGGGTTTTGGTTCTAGCGACGGAGCAAGACTGACGACGACGCGACGGGACTCGCTATCGTCGCGGGCTTCGGGACCCCTCGGGGGGTTCCGTCTTATCTCAGGTGCGGCCCGGCAACCCTTTCATGCAGGGCCGTGCCGAGTTCCTTTTAATGGTAACAATTCTCTTACAATCTCTCTATCAATCTAAACTGTCGTTATATTTTTCAATCTCCTTTTTTCTATCTCCATTCATCCTCCATCTATCCACATCAATCTTTTTCTATCTCATCCTATCCTGATTCTATCAACGTCAATATTTTTCGATCACTCTATCAATATAAACTCCCGTTATCTATTTCAATCTCCGTTCTCCATCTCTTCTTATCCTATATGTATTCTCGATAATATTTTTATATCTCTGTCAATCTAAATTCCCTTATCTCTTGTTTAGTATCCTCTCCTCTGCCGCCTCGTATCCTACATCTATGAACGTCTATCTTCTTCTATATATTTTTCAGTCTAAATTCACGCCACGGTATCTTTCTGGAGCGTGGTCAATGATATTAGAATAGAAAATGATAAGAGTACTTAATTGCGGAAGATAGAAAAAGAGATAGACAAAGAATAACATTTATATTAAACGGATAGAATAAAGTAAAGAAAAGGATAAGGGTTTTTGGTTACAGCAGATAGAGAAAGAGATGTAAAGATTGAAATTCGTAATAGATAGATATACTTAGGGATAGAAAAAGATAAGAGTCCTCGATTACGAAAGTAGGAGTAAGAGACAGAAAATTATTAAGGTTAGGGATAGGCAAAAATAGCTCTTCAGGGATGCAAAGTGACACACTGAATGATAAAAGGAGCGATACAATAATTCTATATTTTCCTATCCCCAATTTCTATCTTTCTCAATCTTTCCACTTCCAGTAGAGCAATACCTTCAAGTTGACGTGGATAGATAAAGGACAGGGCGAGATAGAGAAGAGAGGATTGAAAATGGTCGACGTAAGTTTAATTAAACGACGAGATAGACAAAGATAGACGTTGATAAATGAAGGAAAGGATGAGGCAGAGAAGAGGGTATTGAAAAAGATAGAGAGGAATTTAGATTAACAGAGATAGAAAAACTTTACCTTAAATAGATACAGGGTAAGCTGAGACAGAGAATAGAGGATGGATAAAGATAGACGTGAATTTAGATTGCAAAATATATAGAAAATTATATACATGAGATAGGGAAGATGAGATTAGGAAGGATAGACGGAAATTTATATTGACAGAGAGATAGTAAGTAGTGACGAGCATAGAGAAAGGACAAGATGAGATAAAATAAGAGGGGGTTGAAAAAGATTGACGCGTCCTAAATTAACAGAGATATAGAAAAGATTGACGTAGATAGATGCAGGATAGGATCAGATAGAAAAGAGGGGATTGAAAAACATACACGTGAATTTAGATTGAAAAATGGACAGAAAAATATTGACGTTGATAGGTGTATGATACAATGAAATAGGGAAGATGAGATTGAAAAGGATAGATGAAAATTTGGATTAATTCACAGCTGGAATAATATTGACATGGACAGATAAAGGATAGGACGAGATAGAGAAGAGAGTATTTAAAAAACATATACGTGAATTTAGATTGAAAAATAGATAGAAAAAGATTGACTTTGATAAACGAAGAAGCGGATGAAGTCATGAAAAAGATATTGAAAAAGATAGACGGGAATTTAGATTTACAGTGAGATAAAAAAATTTTACGTGGATAGATAATGGATAGGATTAGAAAGAAAAGAGATAGAATGGGATACAAGGATAGACGTTCATAGATGTAGGATACGAGGTGGCAGAGGAGAGGATGCTAAACAAGATAGAAGGGAATTTAGATTGACAGAGATAGAAAAATATTAACGAGAATACATATAGGATAAGAAGAGATAGAGAAAAGGAGATTGAAATAGATAACGGGAGTTTATATTGATAGAGTGATCGAAAAATATTGACGTTGATAGAATCAGGATAGGATGAGATAGAGAAAGATTGATGTGGATAGTTGAGGGATGAAAGGAGATAGAAAAAAGGAGATTGAAAAAGATAACGACAGCTTAGATTGATAGAGAGATAGAAAAATATTCCCGTCGATAGAATCAGGATTGGATGAGATAGAGAAAAGGAGATTTGAAATGAAAGACGTGCATTTAGATTGACAAAAAGATAGAAAAAGTTTGACGTGGATAGATAAAGCATAAGAAGAGATAAAAAGAAAAGGAGATTGAAAAAGATGAAGGGAGTTTGGATTAATTGAGAGATGGAAAAGGAAATTCATTGATAAAATCAGTCAATAATTAGATGACAAATAGAAAATTGGAAAAGAAAGACGTGAATTTAGATTGACAAAAATGTAGAAAAAGATTGACGTGGATAGATAATGTATAGGATGAGATAGAAAAGAGTGTATTGAAAAAGATAGACGCAAATTTATATTGACAAAGCGCAGAATGGGATACATTCTCTCTCTTTCTATCGTAAAGGTTCAACATTATTCAAAAAGATAGGATCTATATCTTTTTAAGTCCAGCAGGGTGACGCTAGGTGGCTGAGGGTAAACGTAGCCAAAAAGTGAAATCAGGCTTCGGGACTATAAGTAGAGGCCTGGCAAACCGTTTTCTTCTAAGTTCGACACAGTTGTCGACTGTGAGGTATGGAAATTAATTTTAAGTATGTAGATATAGAAGCATGGACGTCACCTTGTCTTTCTGATACGTGGTCAACGTCAAATTAATATTTTTATTGAATTTTTTGATGGACTCCCCAATTTTGAGGGATAGAAAAAGATAAGAGTTCTCGGTCACGAAGGATACAGAAAGGGATTGAAAAAGATTGAAATTCGTAATAGATAGACAGACTAAGGGATAGAAAAATATAAGAGTCTTCGGTCACGAAGGATAGAGAAAGAGATTAAAAACGATTGAAATTCGTAATAGATAGATAGACTAAGGGATAGAAAAAGATAAGAGTCCTCAGTCACGAAGGATAAAGAAAGAGATTAAAAAATATTGGAATTCGTAATAAATAGATAAACTAAGGGATCGAAAAAGATAAAAGTCCTTGGGCACGAAGGATAGAGACAAAGATAGAAAATGATTGAGGTTAGGGATAAGAAAAGATAGCGTTTTAATGATGCAAAGTGACCCATTGAGAGAGATAGAATAGTTCTATCTTTTCATATCCCCAAATTTCTATCTTTTACAATCTTTTTACTACCAGCAGGGTATAGAAGGCCCAGGTATTTTTTAAATGCTCTTGGGCTTACTTTAAACGTGCGCTTCACGGACGCAACATTCTGCGCCCTTCATGTCGAAATGAATTGTTTGTTGTTAAAATTGTTTGATTTCTGTAGAAGTGAACCGATTTACACGTTCGAATATGAAATCTCTTCTTGATAATAAGTACAATCAAATCTGTAAATTCAAAACTCAAAATAATTGATATTTTTCCTTAAAATTGTTATACACTTATGATCAAGGTTATTCACATAGTCAGCGAGCAATCGTTTTAAAAAAAGTGCAGAAGTAATTTTGGCCGCTAGTGGCCGCCGAGTTATTTTTTTTGATGAGTCAATAGAAACCTATTCTAACACATATATGAAAATTGGCTGCTACTTTTTGCAACTTTGTTCTTGACTCCGATTTTTCTTCGGCGCACAGTGCACAGTAGGAGCAAATCCCGAAAAGCTGGCCAAAAGTATAAAATGTTGATAAAATGGGCTAAATTCTGTTACTCACGGGTTCTTCTGGTCGCTGATTGCGAATCTGATGTCAAAAATTCCGAAAACCAAATAGCGCATACAATATGGCGGACGAGTATGCTAAATAAATTGATTTTTTTTTTAAATTGGTATAAGGGAGTTTTCAAGGTCTCTGATTACGAATCCGATGTAAAAAACTTAAAAAACCAAATGGCGGATCTAATATGGCGGGCGAGTGTGCTAAATAAACTTTTGATTTTTTTTCCAGATTGGTATAAGGGGGTATTTGACGCACTGATTACGAATACGATGTCCGGCATATTAGATCCGCCTTTTTTTCCTTTTTTTTTTATTGTTGACATCGGATTCGTAATCATCGAGCTCAAAAACCACCTTATACCAATTTTGAAGAGAATCGAAAGTTTATTTAGCATACTCGCCCGCCATACTGGATCCGCCATTTTGTTTTCGGCATTTTTGACATCGGATTCGTAACCAGTGATCCCAAAGACCCGTGTGTAACATAACTTGACCCATTTTATGAACATTTTATACTTTTGGCTAGCTTTTCACCATTTAGGCCCAGTGTGCAGCGGTATTTTCTTTGCCGCTCTAGAAATTGAGGATAGTGTCACTGTATATAATTAAGATAAACATGATTAGTAAAGCGTAAAAATCGTTTCTCTCTTGTCGCTCGACAAAGATGAACGAAGAAATTCAATGAGTCAAAATGATCGTTTTATCGATACATATTTACCTTGTAATAAATTATTTAAAAAAGTAATTATTTACCTTTAGCATCTGCCATCATGAAACACACACTCTGCATTACAGCGAACACGCACACCGTGTGTAATCCTACATAATTCCGCGTAAGTAAAATATCCATGTTCCCCTGTCGCCCATGTGCAAATAAATTTTAACCATATTGATGGTTCTAGTCACGTGATTAGGCGGGAACATAGAACCTCCGTAAAAGAGAATAAGCAGGGTAAAATAAATTAAAAGTAATCTTTTAAATAATAAAAAAAAATAAATACATTATTTTCTAAAATCTAACTTGCACAAATTCGTTTGTTCTGTAATTTATAATTAGTCGATTGATCATTAAAATACAAATGTGTTTCTAAAATTAAACTTTATATTTTACAAGTTGTTAATAGTAGCAAACTGTGAAAAATGTGAGCATTTTATATCATCAATAATTTATGCATTAATGAATAATTAATCAATATTATTATAATAATTTATTTTTCATTAACCTGTTCTCGGGTGAACTCGGGTTTTCATCATCAGCTACGGTCTAAGTCAAGTGCCTGATGAGATGAGGGTGTTATGAATTAATTTAATACGATGCTTGAAATCTCTTGCGATGATGCTGGGTAGTAGGTACAAACTTAGGAGCATGGTGTAGTTTGGAGTTCATCTTTCGTCGCTGTTGTCCTTACACAGCGGCCGCGAGCGTTGAAGGTGACATTAGTCGCATCTGTATGCTTTATTTAGAGCTACCATCTGAATCATAGGGTTATTAAAAATGAGGAAGCTTATTTTTGTCTCAGGTTTAAGACGGTTACAGCCCAATATGTCGAAGGCATTTTTGGTTAGAGTTGGATTTCTGAATAGTCTGCACGGGGCTGGCCCGCTATATATCATCATTCATCAGTCACGGACACATGTTTGCAGTGTGCAATCAAGTGATCTGATAAGAGCAGCAAGACTAATTTGACATATTGGGCAAAGCCTGGTTTTTTACCTCAGCATCCATTGGCTGGGTTACAGCCAAGTGCATGATGGGTACACCTGAAAAAGCCTACATAGTAAACTACCTGGGCATCTATGTGTAAACCAGGATAGGAAGTCATATGGGATCCTGCATGAATTCCTGTCTCAAATTACGATCTAACCCAGCAAACACAGCGTGATCGGTCAGATGCTGCCGAATTTCTTGGCGGGAATCTTGGCGGAGATCCCGGCGGGATCTACAGCGAGAATGCTCGACACTAGAATTCCACACAGGATCCTGGCGGGATCTTTGTGCGTAATCTTCCCAGTGTTAAAATACAAGTTCACCCGCACATTTTCCGCTACTGGAATTGTTAGGGATATCTTGTCGGCATTAAAATGCAGGTCCTCCTGCACATTTCCCGCTATGATGAATATTATAGAAATATTAACTAGAGTATTTATTAATTATATTAATATGTGTCATTCCACAAGAAAAGGTAACACGTAAGTCGATAATAGTTTAGGAGATATTTGCGGTTTTGTGAACACAGATCTAAATTATCGTTTTTGGGGGTTTTCTGGAAAATCATATTTTAATATATGCTCTGTCTATTTGTATTGCACTTATGTCCCGATAGTGACTGAAAGTGGGCAATTTTCTTATTTTAATTAAAAATTTAACACGTGGCACTCGCCACATTTAGATTCGTTTTTGTTCGAAAAGTTGGTTTTCGAAATTCCAAATTCAAAAGTGCCCCGGGGACTCGTTTTTTGAAAAAAACCTTTTCTTATGGAAATACATATTATGATTGTAATATTAGTTTTAAATTTAAATAATAGCAACATTTAAAATATCGAAATTTTATGGCGATGTTAATTTTTTTTTAAACTTAAGTATTATTTTATGTTTTAATAATTAAAATAAACCAGCTTTGGAACAAGTTTTCATGTGGAGAAAATTACTTTAAAATAAAAAGTTTTTTTTTGATAGTCTATAACTTTTGAAAATATCAATGCTTTACATCAACTGTAATTTATTATTAGTTCATGCTCATATATGTGCCTCATTCATTTTCGTTGTTAGGAAAAGTTGAAGTGTATATATACATTCAATTAAACATCTCTTATTATTAACTATTTAGACTATTTAATGATTTATTTACATCAATGAAAATATGAACTAAAATTCTGTACGATTCTGTAATTACTTCTTTCCATTCGTTTAAAAATTTGTCACTTTTAACATACAGGGTTCCACGCTGGGGCTTACCGAAAATTATGCAACCTGTTTCACACGATAATACTAATCTTATGGCCGTGTATGGCGGTTTGCATACTTTTTGGTAAGCCCCTGCGTGGACACATTAAAAATAAATTTTCACAAGTTAGTATTAAGCTCTGGTCCATTAAATTTAACACAAAAAGTGACAATGAAATTTTTGTAGTTAATATTAAATTTAGCCGATAAATTATATACTTATGAAAATATTACAGATGTCAGTTAAGAAAATTAAGTTAAATTTTCAAATTGAAAATATGAATTTCGTGATTATATATGAAATAGAAATCACCATTTACGGATAAAAAAGGCCACTCATAAGCTGAAATATTGCTGAATGTAGCCAGAAAAGGTTTGATCAGAAAAAATTATCCACTTTCGAGAAAATACATTTTTTACTTCTGAGATATTGAGTTTGTAAATGCGGGTGAAAAATATTTCATCTAAAAAAGTTAGCCAATTTAGAGTAAATTGTGCGAGAAAAATAATGGAATCTTCCATTTTTTACAACAAAATGTCCGACCTAATTTCAACACCCTAGGACTAGGGCCAGTTTTGATTTCAAAAAGTCATTAAAGTATATTTCTATATTTGTAATAACACGTAATATCTTTTAAGGCGGAACATGCGCAACTTTTAAGTCATGTGAGTGTTTGTGATAGTATACCTAAATAGACTGATATAAAATACATAATTATTGTTGAAAAATTCTTTAGTTTCATGAGATTCAAATTAGTGCAAAATTTTAAAAATCAATTGCAAAATAATTGAAGAATTTACAAAATAAAATTGAAAAATGCAGTCCTACCAACCCAGAAAAGTTAAGAAAATATTATTTTAAAACACTCCTATCAATACCATTTAATGCGTAAGTTGTTGTAGTGATATGCATATTGCTTCTTAATAACAAATAGTTTTTCTTTTTGTTCGAAATCATAATATTATGAGTTATTTTGTCAATTGTAAAATTCCAAAGAAACGTGGCAACGTTGCGGAATATATACAGCATTTTGCCTTTCGTAGTAATCGGTTGTAATATTTGAAACGCGTGAAACATCCCAGCTAACACAGTTACCAGCTGGAGTAGTCACATGCGTGTAACAAGATTCATAAAACCAGTCACTAGTGACTTCCCTGATGGTCACCCAGTGACAATATATTTCCCACTCAAAGCAGTAACATGTTACAAGCGAAGCAGGTAACATTATCCCGCCAGAGTAATCACATGATTGTAAAAAAGTGATGTTTGAAAAAATAACGTTCAATGACAGATTAACCTCAAAATATGCAGCATTTCGGAATGTAAAGTATTAATACTCTTACAAAAACGTTAGAATGGGACATAATTAAGTGATAATTAATTTCTGGGAAAGTGAGATAATATTATAGACTTCCAAATTGACCAAATAACATATGAACACATATGTATTAGAGGTTAGAACGGTTAGGACCAAAAGATAAATAAATGTAATTAAAAATGATGTATTGAATTTAAAATAATAAAATAAAATATTTATCTTCTAATAGATTTTTTATATATAAAGTATTATTATTATTATGCTGAAATTAGAAAGCTGTCATAACAAGTTTTCTATAATAGATATATACATATCCATATAAAATACGTATTTTATCCATAACAACCCAGATAGCAAAGTGCGCGCACGGTGCGACGCACGTGCGTCGCACCACGTGCGGATTTTCTCGCACGACGTGCGCGCAGGGGATGACACAGCTGCGTCCTCAC
>CAKNWU010131692.1:1443-12260 GCA_932072015.1 Andricus quercustozae | reverse complement strand
GAATTAATTAATTAATTGAAAAGTAATTTTTAAACATAAGTTTAACTATTTAAAAATTCGTCCTTTGTGATTGAAAATTCATCTGGGGTAAAAATTGATCTTTCTTCATTGAAAATAATTTTTTGTTTTGTTTTGAAAATTCAACTGGCTTCTAAGAAATGCGTCTTTTTGGTTTGAAAATTCAACTATTTGGTTAAAAATTCAACTATTTTGTGGAAAATTTGCCTCTTTTGCTTGAAAGTTCAACTATTTTGTTGAATTCGTCTTTTTTTATTCAAAATTCAACTGAGTTGTCAAAAAATCGTCCTTTTAAATAAAGTTTTTATTTCAATCTTTGAAATTTTAATGCGACTTTTATAAACCTTCTAGTCGATCCAAGCCCTATACTTGTAAATATCGTTTATTTTTCCTACGAATATTTTGGGATGACCTCTAGACCAGAAAATTATTCAACATTTCTAAAATTCTAAGGTGATCAATTTGAAACAATTCAATTTTTAAAAATGTTTAATTAAAGCTTGAAGTTTTGAAATAAAAATGGGTTTAATTAGAAATATTTTTATCTGTTTTGAATACTTCAAATTTAAAATTATTTAGTTTTTAAAACTTGCAGTAATAAAAGCCGGTAATTTTTTTCACTTGTTTGAGTGGTCTCCCTGATATTGTCTAACGTTCATGATTTTAAAACACGTCAAGGAAAATTGTTAACTATTACAGGAAAGTGTACATATCTATAAAATTGTTAAATTAATTATGTTAAACTATTTTGAAAGCGAAATAACCCTTTCAAATTCACCTTTAATTTGAAAATAAAATAATTTAAGATAATCATTTGAAGATTTAAAATTTGAAAGGGTTACTGAATATCACGAACAGAAAAATTCGAGAGCCATTAAATAAGATCGTTTTTCAATTTCTGTCAAGGAGGAGTTTCACAAATTTTCAAACTGAAAGTCTTGAGTGTATCCTTTTTGAAATTCTCCTCCATTCTCAGACGAAAATCCAAAAAGGCGAAAAGTGTATAATGCATTTAAGAAGGGGAAAGAGAAGATATCAGTGATTTATAGTGAAAATATTTCGTGTTATGCGGCAAAGGAATTATCGAAGTTATACCAAGAGTTTGTTAATTAGGTCTTTAGAAGCAAAGACGATATAGCTGGCTCTATCGTAGTTTATAAACTGACGCGAGAGTTCAACGCTGTCGAATCTCCAGCAGCTGTGCAATTATCAAATAATCGCAGATTTTTGTACTCAAAGTACTTATTATTATTATTGTTATTATAATTTCCCTTTTTCCATTCTATTTGGTTCGATCCGAAGTCGAACGTCGACGTGTGAGATTTTTATTCTGCGAATAAAGTATGCTCAATATTCATTTCCTGAATACGCAGAGTCTAAGTTTAAAAATTCAATTTAAAGAAAATATATATACTACGTTGAGAATATTAGTTGTGGTCCTTTTTTTGATAAGAAGCGATGCATATTTAGGTCAACTTACACAAAAAGTTGATGCGCATGTACATATTAATTAATATAATTATAATAGAGATTTCGAGAAACAGTGAATGCAGAAAATGTCGAGTGTGTCTTGTTCGCATCCAGAAGCGTGAGATTCGAAATTAGGAAAAAGAGCTTATTTTATTCATAATCTGCGTTCTTTTACGCTTTGTCTTAATAGATTTTATCAAATTTATTAATTTATTATTAACCTAATTTTTTCATTCGAAAACAATTTTAAATTGAAAATTGTTCAGGGAAGTTTTTCTGAATAACGTTTATTCAAACTTGGATTATGAGTAAAATAATTAAAGAATTGATTGCAATTGTAGGCAAAAGTGAGTGGAAAGAAATGTGATATTACCATTTTTTATATTACCTACTTTGCAATAAAGGGCGTTCATCTCTGTGCAAGGGAATCGATAGAAGAAAAGTTTCTCAAAAATTGGACAATTATTTTTTCTTGATACCATTTCAAAAATATCGCAAGGTAGTTTCAATTTCTAAAAGTAAAAAAATGAATTTCAAATTTTTGAGGAGTTGAACTAAAATATTACTTGGAATTTCGTCACCCTTGTAAATATAATGTCTGCACCATTTGTTACAAGAACGTCGTATGCAAGTGCATGATTTTTTCAACTGCTCCTTATTATGTTAGAGCATAGAAAATTATAAAGAAAAGTAAAAAAATCAAAACCTATAAACTGCAAAATATTTTTCTGAGTCAACGAGTTTCGTACCCTGAACCCAAAATGGTAATCGCTCTATGCGCGAGTTTAGTTTTTTTATTTGACAGGAAAAACAATTTTTAATGCAAAATAAAAATTTCGAATGAGTATTTATTTTTCAAGTTTATTATTTTATTTCTTTTTTATTTGTTTTTGTAAAATTATTGAGAAAACTCATAAAGATTTTGGAAGATTTTAGATATGTCCAATCAAAATTTCAACAAAAAAGTTAATTTTCAAGCAAATAGTTCAATTTTTAACTATAAAAGATAAACTCTCAAAGATAAATATAATACATAATTGATATTTCAACTTAAATAGATTTTAAGTTTTAGTTAGAAACAGTCCAACTCATCCAAAAATGTGAATTTTCAACAAAATAGTTGAATCATCAACTAAAATAATTATTTTGCACAAGTTGCATTTTTATTTTCACCAAAAAAGATTCAATTTTTACCAAGAAAGACGAATTTTCTACCGAATAGTTTCATTTTTTAACTACAAAATATGAATTTTCTACAAAAAAAGCTCAGTTTAAACCAAAAAGTTTAATTTCTAACCAAGTAGATAAATTTTCTACTAAAGAAGACGAATTTTTAACGAAATGGTCACATTTTCAATCCAAGACATGCATTTTCAACTAAAATAATGAATATGCCAGCAAAAAAATGAATTTTTAATAAAATAGTTCAACTTTAGTTAATGTTTCAATCAAAAAAGGTTTTTAATTTTTAAAAACAGTAGAATTCATCCTACACAGACGAATTTTCAACAAAATAGTTAAATCCTCAACCAAAATCAGATATTAACTAAAATGATGAGTCTTTAAACAAACAAAAAAATGAATTCTCAACAAAAAATGTAATCGTCGATAATTTAGCGGAAAAAAAGATTTCAATTTTAAATAAAAAAGAATTGAATTCGACAAAAAAGACGAATTTTCAACAAAATAGTTCTATCCTCAACCAAAACAAATGAATTTCCAACTGACTCATTTCCAAAATTTTAAACATTCTTGCAAAATTAAAAATATTAAAATCTTCCAGATTTTTTTTTTCATTTGTAGAATTTTTTTGAGATCTGTTTTTAATTTTCTTTATAAATTAATTTTTCAAAATAAAAATTGATAAAAAATTTTTCCAGGAATCGTAAGAAAGGTTTTTTTGTTTTCTTGAATCGTTTCAAAATGCTTAAAAAGATTCTAAGCTTTTTTTCAAAATCTTCAAAATAGTACGTTATGTTTAAAATTTTATTTTATATTTTCAAATTTTAACTTATTTCTGAGTCTATTCAAAACCTCTAAACCTTCTACATACCGTTTTAAATTATTTGCATTTTTCCTAACATTTTGAATAAATACGTAATTTTTTGAACTCTTCAAGTTTAAAATCATTTTTGAATCTTTTAAATTCTTTTTCGAAATTTTAGAAGATCATTTGAAATATTTTCAAATCTCTTCACATTTTCTCTTAAAATTCATTTTTAAAAATAAAAAATCATTTGCAATTTCCCCAGGATTTTTAAGAAAATTGTTTATTTTTTTGGAACCTTTTAAAATTCTTAAAAAGCTTTTAAATTTTTTGTTAGAAATCATTAAAAATCTACATTTTGTTTAAAACGTTTTGAAATCTTTTCAAGTTTAAAATTATTTTTGAAACTTTTTTAAATATTCTAAATTCTTTTTCGAAATTTTAGAAGATCATTTAAAATATTTTCAAATCTCTTTCTATTTTCTCTTAAAATTCATTGTTAAAAATAAAAAATCATTTCCATTTTCCCCAGGATTATTAAGAAAATTGTTTATTTTTTTGAAACCTTTCAAATTTCTTAAAAAGCTTTTAAATTTTTTGTTCCAAATCATTAAAAATCTAAATTTTGTGGAAAAAGTTTTGAAAACTTTTCAAGTTTAAAATTATTTTTGAATGTTTTCAAAAAAATCTTTTTCGAAATCTTAAATAACCTACATTTTGTTTTGAATTTTCTAGAAATCTTATCAGGATTTAAATTATTTTGAAATCCTTTTAAAACTTCTAACACTTCTAAATATCTTTTGAAATAATTCAAAATTTTCTTACAATTTTTTAAAATCCTGCAAAATTTTAAAAAATGTCTTAAAATCCTTCATATTCTCTTTTGACAAATTTTTTAATTCTTTAAAACTTAAAATTATTGTTTTAAGATAAAACGTAAATCATTTAAAATTTACCCGGAAATCTTGCCGGAACCGGTAATTTTTTTGTTTCTGGTGCCGACAATTTGTTTTACTCGTACCGACCGTGCATACATTTCGTAAAATAAGATACTCTTAAGTTTTTATCCCTAATTTAATTTTTCTCGTTTCTTTAAAAGTGTAAAAAAGTGTACAAATTATAGCGTGGTAGAAAAATGTTACGAAAATAATGATCTCCGAATATTAAAAAAAATCATTTACAATTAAAATTTTCTCTTTTATCAAAAATGTTTAGAAACATTCAAAAATAAATTTGATCATGAAATAAAATTACTTAATTGGAAAGTTTGATTTACAAAATTTATGGTGCAGAAATTCGTAATCTTTATTAATAGACGATGAAAGTGAAAACAACCACTTAAAGTTATGTTCACGGACACAATGTATCCGACATTTGGTAACATCACTTTCTTTAGATAGAATATTAAGAAATTAAATATATTCTTGCAATATGTTTTTCACTCGATATTTAAAAAGATAAATTAATTTCAAACAAATATATTTCAAAAATAAAATTTTACAAATAATATACATAACTAAACTATTTTTACACGTGATATATATTATAAACTTGTATAAAAATATCGTGGAAATTTTTCACGGTATTATATTAAATATTTTTATAAGACTCAAATTATCAGATATAAGTTTCAGAGTGAACCCTCAGAAATATGAAGAGCCAAGGTTTGGAGGGAATTAAAAAAATTAATTGTACATCTTACACAAGGTTTCTGTCGATTAAAACCTTTTTAAACCATCACTCTGAGCCAAAAGTTGCAAGAGTTGTTTACAGGTCTCACAGTGCCTACGGGATAAAATATAGGGACCAAAAACGTACACTTTTTGTAACAATTCAACAATTGAAGTTTTTTTTTCAGAAGAATTCAAATTAATTGGAAAAAATTTAAAAATAAAATAAATTCCATTGATTTCCGTAAAATTGGAATGAATTTGAAGTAATTTAAGGGAAACGAGAAGAATTCGATGAAATTCACAAAAATTCAAGGCTAATTAAAAAAAAATCAAATGAATTGAAAACAATTCAAAAATACTAAAAAACTTCATTGAATTCAGTAACTTTAAACTGAACATAGAAAAATCTTTAAAATGTCTGGGAATCTTTTAAAGTACCCTAAAATATTTAAAATTATTTGAAATATTTTGAAATCTCTTTCAATTTTTTAAAGCTCTTGAAAATGCCAAGGAAATTGAAAAAAATTCTTTAAAATATTTCAAATTCTTTGACCACTTTATCAAATGATCCTCAGAATCAATTAAATAAAAACTGTTACAAATTTAAAAAAAAATCCATTGAATTAAGTAGAAATGAGTTTTAGAAGAATTCAAGTTAATTTGAAAAATTTAAAAGAGTTCCAAGGCAGTTAAAATAAATCAGGATAAATTAATAAGAATTCAGGATGAATTCAAAAAAATAATTTCAAATTTTTGAAACCCTACGAAGTAACTCATTTTTCTGGAATAAACTCTTAAAAATCCACTAAAATATTATTAAATCCCGTGAAATTATATAAAATCTGGTGATATTTTCTGAAATCCTGGTAAATTTAGTAAAATGCCTTGAGAGTTTAAAAACCCCCTTAAATTCGTTAAAATCCTCGGAAATCTTCTAAAATATCTTAAACCCTTATACGTATTATAACATTTTTCCATATCTTCCGAAATTCTAGAAAAATCTTTACTCTAAAATATTTCAAACGCTTTAAAATCCCTTCAAATTAATGAAATTAATAAAAAATTCCTTGGAATCTTTTAAAATTCCCTAAAATATTTCAAATTTGAAAATGCTCTTGAAAATGCCTAGAAGTTTTAAAAGACCCTTGAATCTTAAAAATCCCTTCAAATTTATTGAAATCTATTTAAAAAATTTCGGAATCTTCAAAAATACCCTGAAATTAAAAAAATAACCTGATATATTTATTGAAACAAAAGTCACATTATTAAAAGGTATACATTATAGGGGACCATGGGGACCAAATTTTGAAAATAGGGGATATAGGGACAGGTCTGTGAGGCCTGGGTTTACCATATAAACTTAATGGCCCGTTTCAAATTAATTTTCTACCGCCTCATGACGCATTCTGCTTACTTCCTGTCGTTTTTTCTAGAATGTGGATGAAGAATCCGGGAATTTTCGACTCGTCGATGGGTTTAAAATCACCATAAATCGTGTGTTTAGCTCTAAAGTGAAAGGCTTCCATAAGCATGTCTCCAAAAAGAGACAGTTTGTGAGGATAGTATGATAATCTAAATTGGCAGACGCTGTCAGAGTGGTTCATATTTTCATTCCCATCACCGTTCAAGTCAATTACGTAATCTAAAGTCACCAGACTTGGCTTTCCACTTGTCAAAAGAACAGATGTAATGATCTGCTGCAGATGCTTGCTCTGAAATGTAATTATTTATTATTATTCGCATTTTTAGTTCAGATTTAAATTTATAAAGTTAAATATGTTTAATTAAAAATCGAATTTACTTACGTTATAATAGACGCATTGTGTTGGTGTACGTCCTGTTTCAATGGCATAATCATAATTTCTATGATCGATTAATAACAGTCCACCGGTTTTCACGCAACGCTCAAAATTTGATAAAGCTTGCCTGTAACCATACAAATTAAATTAAACATTCAGAATAATATTCGACAGACAATTATTAGTCTCTAATATTAATCAGGGTTGCTACAAAATGACAATTTCGAAATTTCCTGACTTTTCCCTGAACAATTTTTCATTTTCCCTGACAGTTATAAATTTTTCTTTCAGGTATACAAACAACCTTACACCTAAGAGATCAATTATTTTATTACAAAAAAAAGGTTACTTTGTAAATTTAGTTTAAACACTTTTAGTGACCACAAATTACAAATTAATTCCGGATTAGTAATTATTAAATTTTTAATTAACAATTAAATTTCCAGTTAAAACAATTAATTTTCAAAGAAGAAAAAATGATTTTTCAACATAATAGTTACACAACATTTTTATTTTCTATCAAAAACAGTTAAATCAAACCAAAAAATGCGATCAATTTCATGAAAAATTTACTCTTGTAGAAGGATCAAAAACGGAAAATAAATTTCTTATCATTTAAATTTTATATATTTTAAATTGTCATTATCGATTTTATTAAATATAAATTTTTTATAATTAAAAATATATAAATTATTACTTATAAAAACAATTGATGATTTTATTTTTTATTTGAAATTAGAATAATTCCTACTCTGATTTTAATTTTTGATCAATTTTCAACAAATTAGTTGAATACTCAACCAAAACAGACTAATTTTTAAACCAAAAAGAGTTATTTTCAACAAAAGAGTTACATTTTTAACCCCGATTTTTCAGTCAATTAAGAACAAAAAAATTAATTCGAAAATAGATCAGTTACATTTTCAAGCAAAAATGAATCAATTACATTTTCTGTTAAAAAACTAATTTTAAACTTAAAAAAACTAATTTTTAACAGAATACTTAAATTTTTAACCAAATAAATTAATTGTTTACTAAAATGATGAATCGTCAAACAATGAAATGAATTTTTAGTCAAATAGTTGAATTTTTAACCCAAAAGATGAATTTTCTACAAAAAAAAAAAAATTTCAACTAAATACATGAATTTTCAACTAAAAAAGATGATTTTTCTATCAAAAAAGACCAACCAAAAAGAGTAATTTTCAACAAGAGTTGAATTTTTAAGCACGAAAGATTTTTCAGTCAATTAAGAACAACAAAATTAATCCGAAAATATATCAGTTACATTTTCAAGCCAAAATGAATCTATTACATTTTCAGTTCAAAAACTAATTTTAAACTTAAAAAACAATCGAATTTTCAACAGAATAATTAAATTTTTACTAAAATGATCAATCTTCAACAACAATATAAATTTTTGTACTAAATAATTGAATTTTCAACCAAAAAAGACGAGTTTTCAAAATGAATGGTTACATTTTTAGTTAAAAAATATAATTTTGAACCAAAAACCTTAAATTGTTATAAAAAAAAGATAAATTTTCGACAAGAAATGGAATAGTTAACTTTTCAGCTAAAAAAAATTAATTAAAAAATTTTTTAAACTTATATTCTACCAAGGAAATTAATTTTTAACTAAAAAATGAATTAGTCACCAACAAGATTATTGTTCTACCACAAAAGATGAATGTTCAACAAAACAAAGGAATTTTCAACCAAACAGATACATTTTTAACCAAGAAAATTAAATAGCTAAAAAAATTGGATAAAAATGAAATAGTTAACTTTTTAGTTAAAAAATATTAATTTTAAATAAAAAAAACTAATTTTCAAACAAAGAAATGAATTTTCAAACAAAAAGATAAACTTTCAACCAAGATTAATTTCCTACCAAAAAAGATTAATTTTTATCAAAATACATGAATTTTCAACCAAATATTTGAATTTGTAAAAGAATTTGAAACCTGATAGTTAAATTTTCATCCAAAGAAATTATTTTTTTAGCCAAAAAAATGGATTAGTCATCAAGAAGATTAATATTGTTCCACAAAAGACGAATGTTCAACAAAATACAGGAATTATCAATGAAATAGTTGAATTTTCACCCAAACAGGTGAATTTTTATCCAAGAAGATTAAATTGCTATAAAAAAAATGTCGACAAAAAATGAAATAGTTAATTTTATTCGGTAAATAAATTAATTTTCAATTTAAAAAAAAACTAATTTTTAACCAAAGAAATTAATTTTCAACTAAAAAGATAAAGTTTCAACCAAAAGATTCATTTTCTACCAAAACCGATTAATCTTTTTAGAAGGACATGAATTTTAAACCAAATCATTGATTTTTCAAGAGACTTTTAAACCTAATAGTTAAATATTCAACCGAAGAAATGAATTTTCAACAAAAAAAATGAATTACTCACCAATGATTTTGTCTACCGCAAGACACGAATTTTAAACAAAATGGAGGAATTTTTAACAAAATTCTTGAATTTCCAACCAAAAAGACGAATTAATTACAAAAAAGATTAATATTCTACCATAAACGACAAATTTTCAGCAAAATACCGAAACTTTCAACCAAATAGTTGCATTTTCAACTGAAGAAGATAAATTTTCAATTAAACATGGAATAGTTAAATTTTTAGTACAAAACATTAATTTTCAACAAAGCAGTTCTACTTTCAACTAAGTAGTGGAATTTTGAACCAAAAAAGGTTAATTTTATCAACAAAAAATGTAATAGATGATATTTTAACCAAAAAATATTTTTATTTTAAACCAAAAACAGTTGGATTCAACCAAAAACAAAGAATTTTTAACGAAATAGTTGAATCCTCAACCAAACACAGATTAATTTTTAAATAAATAGTTGTGGTTTTTCAACCAAAAAAGATGCAATTTCTATCAAAATTGACGAATTTTCATCCCAAAAAGAAGAATTTTCAAAAAAACTATTGCATTTTTAACTACAAAAAAGTGACTTTAACAGGATTGTTGAAGTTTTCAACAAAATAATCAAATTAACTTCAGCTTCAGTTTATCGAAAATTCTTTGACATTCTCTGACCAGTTTTAAATTCCCTGACATTCCCTGACTTATAGCAACCCTGCTAATGCGTTCGAAATTAAACAATTAAAAGACTAATGTTATCTTAGATAGTTTAAATATGACCATCAGCTATTTGGAAAGTTTTTTTCTAATATAATTTCCAGTCCAAAATGATATTCTGTGTTTTAGAAAAATTCTAACTTTTTTTTACGACTTTTGTTCGTCACTTACGGTTCCGCTGAAATGACTTCAATCCAAAATTGCGAACACCAAGAATTTTTTCTTGATTTTGAATCAGCGATGTCCTAAAACTATGTTCTGATAAAAAATAAAACCTTCGCCGGAGCCGTTTTTGGAAAAAAATCCATTTTTAATTTTGAAAAATCGAAATAACCAAGTTTTTCTCGAAAACGAAGCGATATATGAAAAATAGTTTAAAAACCAAAATTGTTGCTTGAAAAAATTGCTGAAAAAAGCTCCCCTTAAGTTTTTTAAATCTAACTTTGTTTTCCTGAAAAACTTGATTTTTTTTTTATTTTAAGAGGAGCAGAAAAAAAATTAGAACAAATAAATATTATGATTCAAATTGTTTGAAGATATTTTTGTATTTAACAAATTTTATCAGCTTATGGTAAACAGTTTTTAGTGTTAAAAAACATATGGGTACGAGGAAATTCTTAGCTTTTCTACTTAGAATTACACCAAACTCTCGGTTTTAGTCCCCAGATACAAAACAAAAATTAAATATTGTTCGCACCTTTGGGTTAGTTATTTCAACGGAACCGTGCACTAATTAATAAATTAATAAAATTATT
>CAKNWU010131641.1:3661-19666 GCA_932072015.1 Andricus quercustozae | reverse complement strand
TTTTTTTTTATAAAATATTATTTTCTAAATGATATATAACAAATTAAAATTCATGATAATATTGAAATTACGAAAATAAGAATTTGTTCAAACATATTTTGCTAAAGCACCGAAAAAAGGTGTTAGGACTATTAGCAATAGTCCAGTTTTTAACCAAACGAATTAATTTTCAACGAGAATTGTAATAGTTGATATTTAGACCAGAAAAATGATAATTTTATATAGAAAGCAGTCGAATTCAAACGAAAAAAAAAGGATTTTCAACCAAATGAATAAATGTTTATATTGTTGATGTTCAGGCAAAAAATCAAGTTTCTACACAAAGGGATGAATTTCCAACCAAGAAACATTTTACAGTCAAATAAGAAATAAGTTTCCACAAAATAAAAATATTGTTCTTTTTTGGTTGAAAATTCAATTATTTATTTGAAAAATCTTCTTTATAGCAGGAAACTAATAGATATCCAATTCATCCGTTTTGGTTAAAAATTCAACTATTTTTTTTAAATTCCATTTTTTAATTTCAATATTATTTTTTTAACTGCAAACTGAACTATCCCATTATTTGCAGAAAATTAATATTTTCTTTCGTAAAAGTTCGTAATTTACATTGACATAAAATGTTCACATATAGCAATTCAAATGAAAATCCAAAAGAAAAGTACCATGATGTTCATAATTTTTAATTTAGTTTGGATCCAACTTCAGGCTACGACGATTATCATGTTTTACTTTACAATTTTTTCATTGAATTAATTATACGCAGGCTACAGTGAATGGCGTTTTATTTTCATCCTCAAATGATTTCTTTTTGTCTTATATATTCCAAGAAGAATCCCAGTTTACTTCAGAATTGCAAGAACGTCACCATTGCACGTTGAGAACGAATCGAATTTCTTTATCGGCGGCAAAATAGTATCTTTGAGACTCCAATTGCCGGTTCTGATTTGCCTCGGGAATAAGCCGAAAACATCCAAGTTGTCTAACTGCATATCCTCGTACTTCATGAGAAGGAGTCCTGCCCGTAGGAAAACTGGACCTGGCATGAAGAGCAGGCTACTGCGAAGAAGTCCGGGCAGGTGCATTTTATCTGGCACGAGAAGAAGAACCAGGATAGGGTTTGCCATTGGAATTCCATTCTGACTCTAGTGAATCGTAATTTGCACAAGCTTTATTAAAACTGTTTGGGAAGATTGGATGATTTTTTCCTACTGGACAACACCTTATTTCATCTAGAGTCAAATTATCAACTGCGCCGCTGATTATATTCATTTTTATTCGCGAATTACTTTCATCTGTCCTATATATTGCATGCAAAGTCCCACTATAATCCAATATTGCAAAAACGTCCCCACCGGATGTTGATAATACAATATATTCTTGGTTTGGCCCAAGCACATAGTTCGCATGATCTATTCGCATTTGAATTGGTTCATAGGGAGGAAAAACGTATCTTCGAAATTCAAATCGCTGGTTCTGGTTAGTGTAAGGAATAAGCCGAAGATAGCCAAGTTTTTCTATTGCACATCCAAGTACTTGAACAGGAAGAGGCTTTCCCGGAGAGAGCCTAGATCTGGCTAGAAGGGGAGGCTCCTGAGGTGGAGTCCGTTCAGGTGAATGTTGTCTCTCAGAAGAAGAAGAGCCAGGGTCACCTTCGCTAGTGGGTTTACATTCGGACTGTAGTGAATCGTTATTTGCTGAAGCTTTAATAAAACTTTGGGGGAAGATTGGGTGACGTTCTCCCACTGGACAATATTGCATTTCATCTGGGGTCAAATCATCAACTGTTCCGCTTACCATATTCACTTTAACTCTCAATCTAGCTCTACGTGTCGTATATATTGCACGAAGAAACCCGCTATGCTCTAATATTGCAAAAATGTCTCCACTGGATGCTGATAATACAATATATTCTTGGTTTTGCACCGGAGTATACGTCGATTTTATTCGCAACGTAATTTGTTTACCAGGAGGAAAAACGTATCTTCGAAATTCGAATCGTAGGTTCCGATTTGTGCGGGGAATAAGCCGAATGAATCCAAGTTGTCCAAGTGCATATCCAAGTACTATAGGTGAAGGCGGCCACCCAGGAGGCGACCTGGCTTCGGCATGAAGAGGACACTCCTGAGGAGAATTCCGCTTAGCTGAATGTTGTCTGTTTGAAGGAGAATAATCGGGGTTAGGTTCGCTCTTAGATTCCCATTCGGCCTGTAGTGAATCGTTATTTGCTGAAGCTTTAATAAAACTGTTAGGGAAGATTGGATGACGTTCGCCTACTAGACAATATCGCATTTCATCCGGGGTCAAATTATCAACTTCGCCGCTTATCATACTTATTTTGATTCTTGAATGAGATTGATTTGATGCATATATTCCACAAAGAACCCCGCTATTCTTTAATATTGCAAAAATGTAACCACTGGATGATGCTAATACAATATGTTCTTCGTTTGGGACGTGAATATATTTATTTTTTTCTGTTCGCAATCTAAGTGGATAACCAGCAGGGAAAACGTATCTTCGAAATTCCAAGAGTAGATTCTGATTTTTGCGGGGAATAAGCCGAATGTATCCAAGTTGTCGAAGTGCGTATCCAAGTACCGTAGGAGATGGAGGTCTACCAGGAGGCGATCTGTCCCTGGCACGAACTGGATGCCCTTTAGTAGCCTGAAGTATACGACTGGAACGAGAAGATCGATAGTTATCCGGGCGGGGAGTGTCAATGGAATCTCTGTTTGACTGCGAACTTAACTCTGCGAAAAGAAATAGAGGATTCATGTTTCTTGTTGAACAAACTTTAAAAAGAGCTTGATACTTTATTCTCGTTCTTGGTATACAATATTTGAAAATCATAAGTAAAGGATTCTGTAAAGAAAAATTGTGCCATAAAAATTCTTATAGACCAGAGGCAAGACTGAGAACCTCTGAAAATCGGCAATCGTCTACGTGACTTTCCATACAAGTTCTGGTGTGAAAATTTGAGAGAAAGGGCCTACGTGACGAATCGTCGATATCAAAATGTTTTCAAAATACGAGCTTGCTCACGCTATGTGAGTAATAACCATTTTCCCTTCTCTCGCAATGTCGCCATGTAATGGCCGGATATTCCCGTTAGTCACGCAAGCAGTACGTGTTCACGCGTTGCCGCCGTGTTGAGCTTCCCGACCTCGCCCGTTCACGTTAAGATCGTCATGTACGCGAATATTGTATCCCTCTTACTCACGCGCGCATTCTATTCTTCCTGCTGAGCACTTCACATCTCTCTCTTTCTTGTACTTCTTTCTCCCTTGGACTTACTAAAGCATAACCGAGGATCTCTAACGGCGGATAAAATATTGTAAAGAGTTGAGATATTATTATTATTACAAAATATTCACTCAATAAAGTGACTTGAGACTTTTGATTGGAGAATGGCAAGGGAGACATGTTACTTATTGAGAAAAATTAACTTTGATAAATAATGAAGTTCTAACAACGCAAAAGATAAAATAAGAATGGCCTCCCCAGGGTAATACGAATGATAAATAATAAAATTGATATATGTGTATATATGAAGATTTATATACACATATATGAAGATTTATATACACATATATCAAGATTCCTTCAACACTATCTTATAGAAATTATATTTTTCAGCCAGGATTAATCTTTTATAATAATAACAAGGTTTTCTCCCTTGTAAATCTAAAATGTCATGTTGGTTTCTAATTCCACATTACCATTATTATTCGGGGCTTTCCATTTATAGGTTTTATCGTTTGTGTAAATTTTTAATAGTATAGTATAAGCAATTACCTCAAAAAGTAATCCTAATTGAATTAGCTTCATCCCGCTTGCGGGTAAGTATTAAAGTATGCTGCGGACGCTCGATTTCTAAGGTATTGGGCACGGTAGGCAGTCCCCACCGCTAGACCGCTCCCACTGCCTACGAGAGCCTCCCTGTTGAGCTGCCTGCGTGCAGCGAAAGAGTCAGTCAGTCGATCTCCGATTTCCCAACCGAATGGTCAGCGTTTCTTGATGTCTCCTCAACGAAAACAAAGCTTCTAAAATTTCTTCACTTCACAAGTGCTTTGGTTAATTTCTTTTACTACCAGTAGACCTTCTCTCTTTGGACATTACCATTATCGTTTGCTTCCTTACTGATGAACATTACGCGGCAGAAACCATGACAAATTTCTGACTGACCGGCACCACCCCAGGATCGTGTGATGACGTTCTATTTCTCGCGGACGTTGGTTCCCCGGAGAGCTTCTCTCCGTCGCTTCCGGGATCCCCTCCCGCAAAACGTTTGTGTCGTTCTTCGGACGACAAGTTTTCCGACGAGAGTCCATTTGCCGCAGCCCAGTAGCCAACGATACGTCCCACAGGGCATGCGCCAGCACGACGCCTGGCTCAACGAGAAGTCCAAGGGTAGCAAAACCCCGCGGCGAACCAAACCCGAAAACTTAAGCAGGGCTCGCCCCCCCCCCCCTCCCCACATATTATCGAGGAATAATCAGACACTTATTATATATCACACCGGGGCTTTCATTCCCCCCCCCCCTGCACGATAAGAATATCACCCCACTACATAACGGGGGGAGCAGATATGAAAATGTCAGGTTAAAAATGGTTGAGGCCCACTTTGTTTGAATTTAACACAACTCATTGTTTTGTTTTTACTTTTGATACGTATTCTGAATTCTTTAAAAATCACCTGGAGTTCTGATAAACTTCATGGAATTCTTTTAAATTTAAAAGAAAACAAGTCCGATTAATAATGCACGTTAGTCACTGCTAGATAATTTTAGCACCAAAATTGTTCTCCCTTGATGGCAAATTGAACTGTTTGTTCGTGACGCCAACTGTTGTGAAAACTCAAAAAATTAATTTCTTTATGTACTACTAGCTGGCCGAAAGTGCATCTTTATTAGTGGAAAACGATCTGTTTGTCCTATATTGAGCTTTTCAGTTTGATGTTTCAACTAGCCTCGAATAAATTCGTCTTTGTAGGTTGAACATTCAACTATTTCGTTACAAATTGTATTGTATTGCGAAAAAGTAATTTCTTTGTTTCAAGCCGACCTTAAGAGCTGTTTTTCAAGTTCGTATGTAGGTAATCGCCATTATATCTATGACGTCGTGATGGCGTCCGAGACAAGGAATACCGTGCCTGGAACGCTTTCACCTCGTTCATTCCGCGATCTCCTCTCGTTATCTCGGGCCTATTCCTCAGTGGAGCGGACAGATTACGCGAGCATCATTTTCCCACTCTGGCGCACTGATGCTAATAAGCGTTCTTTAGTGAATAGCTAAAGTCAAAATATAATTAAATATCATACTCTTCTGTCCATTACTTATAAATTTAATACTAAGCACGACTATGTTACGATTTTTTCAAAGATTTAACTTCATTCTGTTTGTACGTTATTTTGTTCCTAATAAACATTTATTTTACCAATTATAACGATAGACTGTATGAAGGAGAAAATTAAAACGCTTGGTATATTTTTAAGTTATTTAGAGTTTAAATAATTTAGCACTAATTTAATTTTTCATATTTCAAACTAGAATTTTAAAATATTGTGGTGTCTAATGTCTACATTTGGAAAATAGGATATATTGTTCGGGATATTCAAAAAATCGAAATTGCGTACCTACTTGAATCACTTTGACTGCTACATATTGTTTAAATTTTATAAAATTTGAATGTATTGTAAGTAATAAATATGTCCGTAATAAGACTCATATAAACTGTAAGAGTTTCCAGAGTCTTCTTCATTTTTAGGTACTTATACAAAAATTAATTTTTTTAACAGAAACTCAAAAAAAGATCTGAAAAAATTGTGAGAACTGGTCATATTATGCAGATTAAGAAATAAAAATCAGTAATGGAGAAACAAGTATAATATATAATCAGATTTCGACTTTAACTATTCATTAAAGAACGATAATTAGCATTAGCACATCAGAGTGGCAAAAGAAAGCTCTTGCGATCTATCCGCTCTGCTAGCACACAGCTTTCGCATTCCTCGAAAAAATCGAAGCAAGGAACGACCTAGGATGCCACGAGACGAGGAAAAATGAGACGTGGCAAAACGAGACGTGGAATACTGAGACATCAGGTATGTCTCGTCCCGTCCGTTCTTCGCGTTTTCTCGCTCGGCGGCGGCACTGCTATGACGTCATAATTTTTCACGACGTAAATATATAAATGTACATTACATGAATATAAGCTGGAAAGGGGGACTTTATGTTCGTTCCACAGGCCTCAGAAATGGCTCCATTCATGTATGTATTATATGAAATATAATAAAAATGATAGGTATATTATATTAGAATATTTACCAATAGAATTAAAGATGATCGCCAGAGTGAAAACGAAAGTATAGACCATCCTCATTTTCGTAATGTTGTGGAAAAACTGATTAATGCTTCATAGAATAAGCGGATCTACAAATGTAACTATGAAGTATTCTATTGCATCAGAGTACAAATATATACGTAAGTAGTCGTTATCTCACACATATGTGAGATGAGGACGTTATTAGTTTCAAGATTGTCCTTCGGAGATATAATTATTAAATGTTTATTTTAAATGAAAGGCATTGATTTTAATTGTTTATAAGCTATGTAGGTAACAAAAAAATTGTTAAAAATTAAAGTTAATAAAGAGAAAGCAGTAACATGATAAAATACGTGTGCTTTATTTTGTACTTTTCAAATCAAATATTCTAACCAAAAAATAGTAAAATCTGACAGTTTTTAAGGTTTTCACGATTATTTATAAAAAAGTATACACGTAATAAGTTTGAGTGAAGGAAAATGACCTATTTGAACACATCAGATTTAAAAAGAGGCGAATCTTAGATTACTTTTAAAATAAAACCATCATATTAGGAAACGGTACTGGGCTATGATCGTGAGACTTTTTTGACTTATTCGAACAAAATCGACTTTTTGCATGTTAAACTGGCCTTTTTTGGCAGTAAACTCATCTTTTTGATTAAAAATTCGAATACACGGTCAAAAGTTTATCTACTTTGCAGAAATTTCACTTCATGAATTGTGTACAAAATTCTAGATGTCTCAGAACTGATACCCCAATATTCGTTATAAATAGTTGTTATTCAGATCGATTTATTTGAGAGAAGAAAGTACTGATTAATGAGCAAATTACATCTTTAAATGATTTACTGAACAAAATATTTTGTGTAGACAAGAAGAATTGTTTTAACAATGTTATATTCAATTATTATTTGGAAGATGTTATAATCATTAATAGATGATAAAGTCCGAGTTTTTAAATTTGTAATTCATAAAAATTTCGATATTAAAACGATTACTTCGTAGAAATAAATTTTGAAGATCAAGAAAAAGTCGGCCTCAGCCCGGATTTGAACCGAGGTATTGGTTTTAATATCGAAATTTATTTTCAGAACAAATTTTTAATCTGGTAAAAGATACATAAAAGCTTGTAACTTAATGAATAAGAATAATTAATGTCTAAAAAATGAAAAAATAAAACGTTTGTAGCATGATTGCTATACAAAACTGCTATTGTTCCTACATTGAGACATATTCCGCGTACAAAGTTTAAAGTTATTTAGTGAAATTTACTCTTTAAACATTCATTAGGGCCTGTCTGATCGTCACAGTTGGGTGCTGAAAATACAATATGTCCTCGGGCTGGCACGGACACATGTGTGTTGCGTTCTACTAGCTGGATATTTGGTTTATCGTCATGTAAAACATAACCTATTTCAGAATCTATTTTACAGGGTGACAAATGAAAGGGTGTGAAAACTAATTGATTACTATTTCTGAATAGGTACAGGAATGAAAAAAACGAAATGATGAATATATAGTGGTTTCATTCGGGAGCACAATTGAATCTAATAATTGAACGTTTTATGTTGATGGGCGTAACAAAAAATGTCTTCAATGAAATTTCACAGAAAAAAGTCGCATGTATTGAGATCTCGTGAGTGGGGATGCCATTCTATACCACCACCTGCTAACTTGGGGTACCTCAATCGAATAACATGATGATCGTATCTTTTGAAAATCTATTCAAAAAATTTGTGGGCACGATACGAGGATGCTCCACCTTGCATACAATCATGATTCTTTACTAAACCCTTTTCCTTTCCAGGAGGGAAGAAGTTTTGTTTAAGAAGATGCTGATAACTTTCGCCAGAGAAAGTACCGTCAAAAACCGCAAATAAATTTCCTTGGAAGAAACAGCTGCCCATACCTTGACTTTCAGAGGGTGAAGCGCTTTTAAATGGGCTACAGGTGGATTTTCCCTTCCCAAAAAATGAAAATTTTGTTTATTTACGTAGCTATTTAGCCAAAAATGTGCTCCATGGTTGAAAAAAATGCGGTCTGTATCGATCTCTCTATGATTGAAAATTTGAAACATCTGCGTGGAAAATTCCACCCGCTTGGCCATCGCAGCATGTGTGATAGCATTTGATGTATAGAGACTTTAAAAGGATAAAGTTTCAAAAAATTCTTGAGGATTATTTTAAGTGTTTCTCGGTTTAAATGTAGTGCTTTCACTGCTCTACGTATCGAGGCATTAGGGTTAGTCTGAAAATATTCCTCCACCTCTAAAATCTTTTCACATTCTCATCCTAATGAGAAGGTATTGGTTTTGTGTAAAATTTCACTTTGTCGGTTTTCATCAATTGTCTACGTTTTATAACCCCCTGAGTCAGAAAAAACTATTTTTACGAAGGGGTCTATCTGTAGTCGGTAGTTTGTAGGCACGATAACTTTCGAATAAATGATCTAATTGGATTGAACTTTGGCACACTTTCTGATGCCTAAAAGAAAAGAACAAGTTTGTTAGCCAATTATTTTTATAAAAATTCAAAAAGTTAGAGCATTTTCAACATTTTTTAGAACATTGTTGTTTGATAGTCGAAAAGTATATGTACTGCTACTTGTAGTGCTCATACTTTTTTGAATTTTTTCAGTTAACTCGCGAAATGAACATATTTTCAAGACTTTCTGAGTTATTTAATCAATCATAACAATAAAATAATTTTTTTAAAGTAATTTTAAAATTATTTAAATTCTATGTATTTGTTCAAGTATATATTTTACCTAAAAAAAGCAGGGGAAAAATATTATCTCATTAAATTTCTTGAAAATTATGATATTTTGATGTACTGTTCTTTAGTATAGTGGAAAGTAATCTACCAGTCGCACCAACGTAACATTTATCACAATTAAAAAAAAACAATTTTATATACTACATTACTAAGCGGGAAAGTGTTAAGAGAATCTTTACCTACTTTTATGAACTTATCGAGTTTAGAATCAATCCTAAATATTGTTTTAATGTTGAATTCACAAAAACTTCATTTAACTTCAAAACATAAACTACAATGAAAAGGTATAGAAACAATACGTTCGAAATCTAAATTATAATCTAGATGTGAATTAATTTGTTGTGGTCAAAGATCTTCAAGGGTTTTTATTTCATCAGCAATGTGTGTTTGAAGAAACTCCTTTGGATAATTATTAAGTAGCAAAATATTTTTCATAAAATCAATATTAGAGTTGTAAAAAAGATTTATGTGATAATTTGAACGATTTTTCTACGAGATTTTTAATAATAGCTATTTTATGGTGAATAGGACGGTTAGAAAGATAGTTAATTTATCTGCCTGAATAAGTATCTTTCGGTACCAATCCGTGACAATATTACCATAATTGGTTGTGATAACTTTAACGTTTAAAAAGGAAATGGACTTGTTAGTCTCTATTTTATGTTGTAATTTAAGCCTCGGTTGGAAAGAATTAAATTGGTGTAAAACATAATCTAATTGATCCTTAGGCACAATGCTCAACAAAAAGACGTAGTGGATCTATACCCCTTTCCAAATATCACAGAAATACTGGACCATCTAGGGTCAGGTACTTCTCTGTCTTTGATTCGGCCAGCGGATATCATGAAGTTGGGATGCACCCCGACGATCCAGAAAAACGGCCTTCTCTACGCCTCAAGGTTATTTTGAGTACCTCCGAATGTCAATGGGCATCAAAAGTGCCCAGTCAACTTTTCCATGTCTAATGGACTTGTCGACGTTGTGCTGTTCTCAGAAACGCTTGAGAAACACCACACGATGCCAATACCCCTTTTCACACGCTTACGGCACGGAAACCTAAAGTTGCAGCTAGATAAATATGATATCTTGCAAAAATAAGTGACATATCTAGGTCACAAAATTAGACGGAATGTATTCAAACCTAACCCATCAAAGATAAGAGCGATAAAAAGTTTCCCCACTTCCTGAAATATAAGAGCTATCTGTCAATTCTTAGGACTATCTGCTTATCATAGGCGATTTATTTAACACTACGCCCAGTTATTCAAGCCTTTAAATGATCTCATCAAGAAAAATATTTAATGGATGTGGGAAAAAGAGCATCATTAAAGTTTTCATAAAATTCGCAATTACCTCTGTCGAGAGCCTTTGCTTCAATATGCGGATTTAAAAAAATAATTCAAACCCGCCACAGATGCCGCAAAGTATGCTGCTTGAGCCATCCAATCATAAGAAAAGGAAGGGATGGACATGCCTATTGCCCATTACACAAAGGCAATGCACGCTTGTGAAATAAGCTATACACGACAAGGAGGAAGCCTTTCGGTACTATCTGGAGTACCGAAGTTACGGTCCTACCTTTACGGAAGAAAATTCATATAAGCATGTGTTCATCAGCTATAAAGTAGCTATAAGTTAGGGTAAGTGTAATATATAATCTCTTGTATTTTCTGGAATCCTTCGGAATTTTACTACCTGTTTTCCATTTCATTTTATTTCAATTTGTATACATTAGATTCAAAAATAAAATCAGTGAATCAGTTATTCAAATGAAAACACTTTATATCGTTGAGATTCAACTTTAACAGGGCAGCCGGAAGAGGAAAAATTTTGAATTAATAAGACGGTAATCACGATACCACACAATTGAACAAATTAATCAATTTACTTTAACAGCTTTAAACTCATTATAGTATCCTTCACAGGTTTTTAATATTAAAACTTATAAGCTCTTACGTAAAAGTTCGTAATTCCCACTGACATAAAATTTTCACATATAGCAATTCAAATGAAAATGTAAAGAAAAAATACAATGACGTTTTAATGTTTTGATTTAAGTTTGATCCAACTTCAGGCAAATAGGATTATTATGTTTTATTTTACCATTTTTTCATTGAATTAATGATACACAGTCTACAGTGAATCGCGTTTTATTTTCATCCTCAAATGATTTCTTCTGTCATATATTCCAAGAAAAATCCCAGTGTCCTTCAGTATTGCAAAATCGTCACCATTGCAAGTTGATAACACAGTATATTCTTTGTTTGGCGTGATAGAAGTATACCATTTCCTACATGCCACCGAATTTCTTGATTGACGGCCGAATTCATCCAAGTTGTCCAAGTGCATATATCAATACTTCATGAGAAGGAGTCCTGCCCGTAGGAAAACTGGTCCTGGCATGAAGAGGAGGCTACAGAGAAAAAGTCCGGGCAGGTGCATTTTATCTGGCACAAGAAGAAGAACCAGGATAGTGTTTTCCATTGGAATTCCATTCTGAATCTAATGAATCATAATTTGCGAAAGCTTTAATAAAACTGTTTGGGAAGATTGGGTGATTTTTTCCTACTGGACAACACCTTATTTCATCTCCAGTCAAATAATCAACTGTGCCGCTTATCATATTCATTTTTATTCGCGAACTATTTTCATCTGTCCTACACATTCCATGGAGAGTCCCACTATAATCCAATATTGCAAAAACGTCACCACTGGATGTTGATAACACAATATATTGTTGGTTTTGCTCAAGCAGATAGTTCGTATGATCTATTCGCATTCGAATTAGTTCATAGGGAGGAAAAACGTATCTTCGAAATTCAAATTGCTGATTCTGGTTAGTGCAAGGAATAAGCCGAAGATGACCAAGATTTTCTATTGCACATTTAAGTACTTGAACAGAAAGAGGCTTTCCCAGAGAGGGCCTGGACCTGGCACGAAGGGGAGGCTCCTGAGGTGAAGTCCGTTCAGGTGAATGTTGTCTGTCAGAAGAAGAAGAAGAGCCAGGGTCACGTTCGCTATAATGTTTCGATTGGGACTGTAGTGAATCATAATTTTCTGAAGCTTTAATAAAACTTTGGGGGAAGATTGGGTGACGTTCGCCCACTGGACAATATCGCAGTTCAATTGGGGTCAAATCATCAACTGTTCCACTTATCATATTCACTTTAACTCTCAATCTAGCTCTACGTGATGTATATATTGCACGAAGAAACCCGCTATGCTCTAATATTGCAAAAATATCTCCACTAGATGCTGATAATACAATATATTCTTGGTTTTGCACCGGAGTATACGTCGCTTTTATTCGCAACGTAAGTTGTTTACCAGGAGGAAAAATGTATCTTCGAAATTCGAATCGTAGGTTCTGATTTGTGCGGGGAATAAGCCGAATGTATCCAAGTTGTCCAAGTGCATATCCAAGTACTACAGGTGAAGGCGGCCACCCAGGAGGCAACCTGGCTTCGGTATGAAGAGGAGGCTCCTGAGGAGAATTCCGCTTTGGTAAATGTTGTCTGTCAGAAGGAGAATAATCGGGGTTAGGTTCGCTATTAGGTTTCCATTCGGACTGTAGTGAGTTGTTATTTGCTGAAGCTTTAATAAAACTTTGGGGGGAGATTGGGTGACGTTCGCCTACTGGACAATATCGCATTTCCTCTGATGTCAAATTACCAACTTCGCCGCTCATCATATTTATTTTCGTCCTCGCATGAGCGTTGTTTGATGCATATATTCCACGAAGAACCCCGCTATGCTCTAATATAGCAAAAATGTCACCATTGGATGCTGCTAATACAATATGTTCTTGGTTTGGAACGGGAATATATTTATTTTTTTCTGTTCGCAATCTAATTGGATAACCAGCAGGAAAAACGTATCTTCGAAATTCGAATCGTAGGTTCTGATTTTTGCGTGGAATAAGCCGAATGTATCCAAGTCTTCGAAGTGCGTATCCAAGTACTTTAGGAGATGGAGGCCTATCAGGATGCGAGCTGTCTCTGGCACGCACAGGATTGACCTCGGGAGTCTGGAGTATACGAAGAGAAGGTGAAGAGCGACTGGTAACCGGGCGGGGAGTATCAAGGTAATCCCTGCTCGACTGCGAACTTAACTCTGCAAAAAGAAATAGAGGATTCATGTTTCTTGTTGAACAAACTTCAAAAAGAGCTTGATAGTCTATTCTAGCTTTTGGTATACAATATTTTAAAATCATAAATAAAGGATTCTGTACAGAAAAGTTGTGCCATAAACATTTCTGTACATCAGAGGCAAGACTGAGAACCTCTGGAAATCGGTAATCGTCTGCGTGACTTTCCATTCAAGTTCACGTGTGAAAATTTAAGTGAAAGGGCCTACGAGACGAATCGTCGATTTCAAAATGTTTTCAAAATACGAGCTTGCTTACACTACGTGAGTAATAACCATTTTCCCTTCTCTCGCAATGTCGCCAGGTAATGGCCGGAAAATCCCCGTTAGTCACGCAAGCAGCACATGATCACACGCACGCCAATATTGTATCCCTCTCACTCACGCGCGCATTCTATTCTTCCTTTTGAGCACTTTACATCTCTCTTCTTCTTGTACTTCCTTTTCCCTTAGATTTATTCGGGAATAACCGAGGATCTTCAACGGCGGATAAAATATTGTAAATAGTTGAACGATTAGTATTACAAAGTGTTCAGCTAATAAAGTGACTTTAGAATTTTGTTTGGAGAAGGCAAGTGAGCCAAGTTACTGATTGGGAAAAATTACCTTTGATAAATAATTACGTTTTAACAACGCGAATGATAAAATAATAACGCCCTCCCCAGGGTAGTAATTATGATAATTAATAAAATTGATATATGTGTATATGTGAAGATTTATATACAAATATATCAATATTACTTTAACACTATCTTATATAACTTATATTTTCAGCCAGCAATAATCTTTTGTGATAGGAACTAGGTTTTCTCTCTTGTAAATCTAACAACTTCGCGTCAACGTTTCTTCTTTTCGTGATAATGGTAGTTCGTGTGAGTTTTTCCTCGGTGACGGTAGTGACGGTGAAACAGTGGAAGAAACAATAGAAGGAATTAAAATAAATAATTCATAAATACGAGGCACCTTCCCTAGCGGTACTTGGCCCACTGTTTACGGGATGAAACCAGTAACGGAGTACGATCCGGCAGAGCCAGAGCTCTTTCCTGATGGGGTGAGGCCCCACGTTTTCGTTCTTCGTAGACGGCCGGGAGCACGTGATCCCCGCCCTCGCCGGAGGCCGACGGCACGCACAGTTCCGCTCTCGCTGCCACTACAATGCTTCCACGTGGAACCACGTTATACTTTCCAACCGACGAACATTACGCGACAGCAACCATGACAAATTTCTAACACGGCCGTTCATGTAGAATCTTCGACCTACGCACCCCCTCGTCCTACGGCGCTCGGCGTACCGCCCGAACAGCGGTTCCTTCACCTCGACATATCTTCCCGACTCCAAATCCTGTTCCTACACCATCGACGAAAGTCGGCGTCCTCTGTAACACTGGCCACACCCAGGAACGACGTCTCCTCCGTAGCCGTCACCACAACGCAGCAGACCGATGCCACCACAGGCTCGTGTGACGACGTTCTATGTCTCGCGAACGTGGGTTCGCCGGAGACGTTCTCTCCGTCGCTTCCGGGCTAACCTCCGGAAAAAGGTTTCTATCCTTCTTTGGACGAAAAGTTTGCCAGACGAGAGTTCAGTTGCCGCTGCCCAGTAGTCCAGTAGTAGCCCAGTAGTCCAAGGGTAACAACACCCCGCGGCCAACCAAACCCGAAAACTTAATCAGGGCTCACACCCCCCCCGCCCCCATATTATCGAGGCATCATCAGGCACTCATTATATATCACACCGGGGCCTACTCGCTTTCACGACCGAGCCACCCCTCCCCCCTATCACGCTAAGAATATCACCCAACTACATAACGGGGGGAGCAGATATCGAAATGTCAGGTTAAAAATGGTTCAGGCCTAGTTTGTTTGAATTGAACACAACTCATTGTTTTGTTTTCGTTTTTGGAATGTATTCTGAATGCTTTAAAAATCACACGAAGTTTTTATAAACTTCGTGGAATTCTTTAAAATTCAAAATAACACAAGTCCGATTATTAATGCACGTTAGTCACTTCTAGATAATTTTAGCACCAAAATTGTTCTCCCTTAATGGCAAATCGGACTGTTTGTTCGTGAGACCAACTGTTGTGAAAAGTCAAAAAATTAATTTCTTTATGTACTACTATCTGGCCGAAAGTGCATCTTTATTAGTGGAAAACGATCTATTTGTTCTATATTGAGCTTTTCAGTTTGATGTTTCAACTAGCCTCGAATAAATTCGTCTTTGTAGGTTGAACATTCAACTATTTGGTTACAAATTGTATTGTGTTGCTAAAAAGTAATTTCTTTGTTTCAAGCCGAACTTAAGAGCTGTTTTTCAAGTTCGTTGGTAGGTAATGACCATTATATCTATGACGTCGTGATGGCGTCCGAGACAAGGAATACCGTGCCTGGAACGCTTTCACCTCGTTCATTTTTCGGTTTCGTCTCGTTATCTCGGGCCTATTCCTCAGTGGAGCGGAGAGCTTACGCGAGCATCATTTTGCCACTCTGGCGTGCTGAAGCTAATAAGCGTTCTTTAGTGCATAGCTAAAGTCGAAATATAATTAAACACTATACTTTTTTGTCCACTACTTATAAAGATACTAAGCACGACTATGTTCCAATTTTTTCAAAGATTTAACTTCATTCTGTTTGTACGTTATTTTGTTCCTGACAAACATTTATTTTGCCAATTATAACGATAGACTGTATGGAAGAGAAAAGTAAAACGATTGGTATATTGTTAAGTTATTTAGAGTTTAAATAATTCAGCACA
>CAKNWU010131620.1:926-11356 GCA_932072015.1 Andricus quercustozae | reverse complement strand
AGGGCACCGTTTTCAACGTTATAGCAGTTACGTTTTAATACATTAAAATCTTGAGCGCTTAGCGTTCGGAAGTTTTGGGATGCGCGCAAAATAGCTCATTATCAAACTCGCTTGGTACTGACCACACCCTGCCGTCGTCTCTCCCCTTGCAGCATACATGGTGATTCATTTTTTTCACGAAATTGAGCGCTTAGCTTCGTATAGCGCAAAAAATGTCCATTTTTCTTAATTTTTTTTTACCGGATCTTTTATGAGGCCCTTAAAATTTACATATTTACCAAGTTTCAGCCAAATCCACCGAAAGCCATTTTCCCATAAATTTGGTGCGGGGTTCTTAGACGTTGAAAATTCAAAAGAAAGAACTTAATCCACTTTCCACCATGTTCTATCTCATGTACTTCGCTCTCCGGGCATGTTCGAAATATCAGATAGGAAATATCACGCTGAACGGCTGAACGACATCCGCTCAATGTGAAGAAGGTGTCGGCCTTTCAATTTTCACGCGCATAATTGACGCGTCAATATTGTTCCTCCGCTACGCGTCGACTGTCACGCCAGGCGAAAGCTTACATGAGTCCAAGATTCAGGGATAAGGGATAAAGGATAAAAGCTGAGCTTTTAAATTTGCGTAAGTTCTACCGAGGTCTCGCTTGGGCGGAGTCAAAATATCGCGCACTTCCGTGGCATACTTTTCGTCCAGGTTTCCCACAATATAAATCAATTTCGTGGCGTCAAGGGGTACGTTCGATGGGTCACACTGAGATTCAGCTCGCAGGAACCACATTTCTGAGCCTGTAGGACAGAAAGGTGGGATGTGCACTACGACATGATACGACAGATTATTTACTTCGCAACTCGAAGCGTTCTTAGTCGTTGGCTGTGTCCTTGTAGGAACATTTTATGGAACGGTGGTAATCATGGTTGCGAGAATGCGAAGTATGAGATAAAACCGAAAAACAGAAAAAGAACTACAATGTGCGCAGTTGAAAAAACGTCACTCATAGTTGAGAGTCACTGCATAGAGAAAGATCACTGAGTCACTCACTGCGTTTGTGCCACTGCACTGAGAAGAGAGGACGGACGACGGTATGGGTCCGATACGCTGCTTCGGTTATTTCCCCCCCCCCCTCCATTTTCACGCACAGTGCTGGTCGAATTTCCACTTCAAAAAAAGCTATTGCTGCGTTTTTAGATAACGCTAGGGTCACCACTTTGGGGAACGGCAGTATTTGAAAGAAAAGGAGGAATACACGATTGAACAAATGAACAAATAACTTTATCAATAAAAATAGATACAATTGGAAATGCGGTTGTGCGACGCGGTTTACGGTCAGCCGCGTACTGTCTTGATTGTCGAAGGTCATATAAATCCCAGAGCCAAGTGTTCTAGCGTCCCTGATAGAAGAACAAGATTTGGTACTGATAGCTGTTGCCTCTTCTGGCAGTGTATATGTGTACCGAAAGAATCCAGCTATTAGTACCGAATCTT
Organism: Andricus quercustozae; assembly: GCA_932072015.1. Classification (NCBI taxonomy): domain Eukaryota; kingdom Metazoa; phylum Arthropoda; class Insecta; order Hymenoptera; family Cynipidae; genus Andricus; species Andricus quercustozae. The sequence goes on along the minus strand of CAKNWU010131620.1, from coordinate 9,867 downwards.
CGGCACTGCTATTCTTTTTCCCAGGTCCCACTATTCGTACCGAAGTTTCGGTACACGTATCCACGGCCTTTTTTGTAATCCAAGTTTAATACCTAAACGAGGAATGTGCTACTGAGTGCAACGGGATGAGGTGAGTTTAGTGATTGGGGTGGTAATGGGTATGTATGCGAACAGACGGGATGAGGAGCAGTAGGGTTCAGAGAAATCGGATGACGGAAGAGCTGGTACATGGCGCATGGTGGCAGGGAAGGGGGTGGAATGAAAAGCAGGGCTAGGGAAGGTTTGGATGTATAAGGGGAAATTAGGGGAGAGAGGAAAGGAAGGACTCAGTGGAGTGTCTGTGTGAAGGGTAGTGTTTTTTTTATCATTATATTGATTTGAAGTAATACATTTTTTGAATAACTGTTTAGAATTTTAACATCTTTTTACCTTGCCAGCAGTGGGACAAGCTGACTTGGGTGCTAAGCCCTGTTGAAGGTGATACCTCTTGGGAGTAATCATATTGTAGGTTGCACTGAGGCTACCCGGGACGGCGGCCACGCTTGTCATAGTAATTTTCTTTCAGAATTGAAATTCTCTCCTGTTGAGGAGCACTGATATGCGCCTTAAGCAAGCCCTGTCTGTCTTTCATCTTCTCCTCTGAGCCTGTGAAATAAAAAAATATTTAATGGCAGTCTTGCTATTTAAAAACTAACAATATGTACAATATCTGTACAATATAATATAATAGAGATTAATTCTTAATAAGAATTATAAGTGCCACTATCCTGATGTGTATTTAAAGAGGCTGTTTAATATTTCATCATAATCTTGTAAATCTTGCATCCTTTGGACACTTAAAGATAGTTGCCTACTTCTAGAATAATTCTTTTTCCTTTTTGCCTACGTTAAATTGGCCGACGACAAACATGTTTCGAAATGGTCAAGAGCGTTGAACAAATTGCCGATTCTATAGTAGTACTCTATTCATTTGTAGTGGTATCATGGACGACGGGTGAGCTCAGATCCCTCGATATCGGATCCCGAAAGGTTATGCGCATGAACAAAAGCATGCACCTTAAGTCTTCTGTGAGACGACTTTACATCTCACGCCGTCAAGTTTGTCGCGGAATACTGAATCTTGAATGTCTTCACAACAGGATTATTCTGGGTACAGTACATACAGTCGCGAATGGACAAGACCCTCTTCTTAAAGTGTTCAGAAAACACGAAGAAGTGGGCAAAGGGGCGTTTCGGTAAAAAGAAGCGGAGGAGGCTTCTGAAATACTCGGCCTTGACTTCAATATCAGGGGTGAGCAAAATGTACTAGGGGTGGTTTATTGAGGCTACATAATATTATTATAAGTATAGCGATATGACATAGAGTCTTGAAAAGGTGTCTCAGATGACTATTTTTAATTTGAAATTTGTTTGCTGCTTTAGTTAAATGCAACTGAGACGGCGTTCGTTAAATGTACTAGGGGTGGTTTTTTGGTCTGTCTAATATTATTGTAGGGATGGAGAAATCAACTAGGGTCTCTGGAAAGGTGTCTGGGTTGACTATTTATAATTTAAATATTGTTGCCTGCTTTAGTTGAAGGTAACTGAGACTGGTTTCGTTAAATGTACTAGGGATGGTTTTTTGTTATGTGTAATATTATTGTAGGAATGACGATATATGCCAGGCTCTTAGAAAGGCCTCTGAGGCAACTATTGTTAATTTGAAATTTTTTGGCTGCTTTTGTTGAAGGCAACTGAGACTGGGTGAGTTAATTGTACTAGGGTGGTTTTGTAGGAGTATGTAATATTATTGTAGGCGTGGGGCTATCTACGAGAGTCTCAAGAAGATTTTTGGGATGACTATTTTCAATTTAATATTTTTTACCTACTTTAGTTGAAGCTAACTAAGACTGGGTTTGTTAAATAGACTAGGTGTGGTTTTTTTGGGTATGTAATATTATTTTAGGGATAGGGATATATACAAGAGTCTTAGGATGATGTCTGAGGTGTCTATTCTTAGTTTGACTTCTTTAGTGGAAGGTAACTGAGACGGGGCTCGTTTAATGTACTAAGGGTGGTTTTTTTAGCAGTCTAATTTTATTGTAGGAATGGGGATATCAACTTGAGTCTTGGGAAATTGTGTGCGGTGATTATTTTACAATTTTAATTTTCTGGCTGTTTAAGTTGAAGGCAGCTGAGATGCGGTTCGTTTAATGTACTTGATGTGGTCTGTTGAGGCTGTCTAATATTATTGTAGGGATATGGATATCCACTAATGTCTTGGGAAGGTTTCTGTGGTGCATATTTTTAGTTTAACATTTTTTTGGCTGTTTTGATAAGCCCCGAAAAGATAGTTAAATTTTGTCTTAGATTTTTTCAAATATCTATTTTAATTAGAGTTTGATGTAGGTTAGAGCTATGATATACGTTTTTTCTACTTACTCCGTTAGTTTTTCTTTGCGGTTTGATTTCGTAAAATAATTGATATGCGTTTTGGAATACAAAAAAAAAGGCCAAAAATCTCATATGAATATATTTATGGTGAGCTCATAAACAATTTTAGGCCTTGTTTAAAGGAAATTGATTTTTGAAATTTTGAAAAGCGCAAAAAAGCCCATTATTCTGGTGTGGTTATATGTTTAATTTCTGACATTTACTTTAGTGGAAGACCTGGCTGGCAGCACCTTTACCCAAAATTTAATTTTTTTTAGAAAAATATATAAAATATAATGAAATATTTTGAACAAAAAATATACTCTCAAATTATTTTTAATCTTGACAAAACATTTTCAATTAGTAATTTTTCAATAAAGAATAAACAAATTTGTCAACATATTTTAATCTGATAAGTACAATTTATACGGAGTGTCTTTATTGATTTAATGGGCCTTGATTTCAGGACGTTTTAAATAAATATGAGTAGTTGCAAAAAACTCGGATTGTCTAATTTTTTGAAATATGAAAAATGTTAACTTTGTTGTTGAATAAACCAAAATTTTAAAAATTGGTTTCCACAAATCTCTTCAAATATTATTCAATTAACTTTTAAATGACCTATTATTACTCAATAAATTTCTTTTTACAACACTATCATGAAAATTGCGTGTTTTCGTACTTATGATCTGTCTGTGGCGCATTTCGAGCGATGCGAATAAAGAACGTACGAAATGCGGAATGCTTACGAAAAGGCCTCTTTTCGTAAGCATTCCACATTTTAACTATAAGTGAAAGGAAGATAGTTAGATAAAGACGGAAATAGGTCGATGTTTTCAGCGATAACTGAAGCGCCCTCCTCTCGCGACTTACCGTGCAGAAATATATACTCTATAAAAACTAATCAGTACTTAAAATATTAAATTTTGTCTTTTCAAATTGCTGAAATTTCTTTATGAGTAAACTATTAACTTTTATTAGTAATTTGTATTAAAAAAGTAATTTTTCATTTATACAATTTAAATTTTCCCGCAACTTTGACTTGAGCAACTATAGCGCACCTAGCGGCGGAGAGGCTGCTGGCTTTTATAACCTTATTTTTGACCAGGTACGGTTTTTTTCACGCTTTTCATGACCTCGTTGTAAAAAGTATCGTGCATGTATCGTGGTAGGCCCTTTTCTTGCTTCATGCAGTGTTTTTAGACTCGTCTTCGGTGCCCTCACCTTCGACTCGTCCTAAAAACACTGCACTTGTCACGAAAAGGCCATCGCCTACTTCTTATAATGCAATATACTATTAATAGTGTTACGTCTTGGAGGAGACTCACTTACCTCATCATAAATAATTAAATCTAAACTTACGCCATTTTCTCCTTTTTTAATTCTGAATTTGTAAAAAAAATAGAAAACATGGATTGAGGAACAAGCAAGACGAAAAGTTGAAATAATTGAATTCAGGGATATTTAAATTATATTATATTATAAATAATTTTAAAAATGTGCGATGTGTGCATGTTGTATAAAATGTTTTAATTGTTCTTAATTGATTGCCGCGACATGTAACTCGAAGGGTTCTAGCAAACCTCGTTTTATTGTCAACCCTTTAAAAAAAGGAAAACACTTTAGTCACGCGAATTTTAATTGAATTTAAAAGAAAAGGTATTAAGGGATAGTAATGTTGGATGCAAACTTAACGAAGATTTTTGTTTGTTGTTGCTCAGAAAGTTCGGAACTCGTTATTTGATGTTTGTCGAAGTGTCAGTGCTCCTTTGTCGTTGGGTCCTTTGTAGAATTTATGGAATCCCGGTGACGGGTACGGTTTCAGATTTTGGCTGATCTCTCTTCTCGGTTATTGTATATCAATACAATACTGCACTGCTGGGGAAGGTTTTCTTCACTTTAGTCGTTTAAGGGGTCGCTGACTTCCCTGGTAAAAATACCCTTTAGGAATCGTTAGGATCTTTTTAGAAGCCTCTAAGATTGCAGTTCGAGTTTTAAGTGGATTTAAAGAGGAATCGAGGAACGTAATGTGTTATAATATGTTCCTAAGGGGATACTCGTTGCGCAGTTAATTTCGCGAAATATTTGTAATGGATTATATGGGGAACCTAAGTGGAAATTATAATCCGAAATTACTTTTTGAACATTTCTTTAAAGATACTTAATAGGAATTTAATAGGGACATGATTCTAAGGGGATCTAAGTGGCACATGAGTAGACCTTAAAACGCGAAATTATTTTTCGAGAAATTCTTTTAAATGGATCTAATGGGAATTTAATAGGACTACGTTTACTGGAAAAGTTACGAAGTATATAATTGCCGTCTTAAGAGGATCTAAGGAGATTTGAAACGGATATTAAATCGCTAAATTATTTTGTACGGAATTTCTGTACGTGGATTTAAAGGGAATTTAAGAGGAGGCGTGTACTGAAAAAGTTACTGAGTATATAATTGCCGTCTTAAGAGGATCTAAGGGGATATTAAACGGACATTAAAACACTAAAATATTTGGTGCTAAATTTCTCTGAGTGGACCTAACAGTAATTTAAGAGGCTGCGTTTATTGGGAAACCGACCAAGTACAGAATTTTCGTCTTAAGAGGATCTAAGGGGATCTTATTTAGGCATTAAAACAGTACATTATTTTTTGTGGGAAATTGCTCTAAGTAGATATAACAGTAATTTAAGAGGCTGCGTTTACTGGAAAGAGGACTTATATAATTGCCGTCTTAAGAGGATCTAAGGGGATCTTAGATGGACATTAGAACACACTGCATGTTTTGTACGGAATTTCTCTAAGTGGATGTAATAGGTATTTAAAAGGACTGCGTTTACTTGAAATTTGACTGAGTATAACATTTTCATTCTAAGGGGATCTAAAGGGAACGTAAGTGGACACTAAAAAACTTAATTATTTTGTACGAAATTTCTCTAAGTGGATCTAACGGTAATTTAAGAGACTGCGTTTACTGGAAAAGTTACTAAGTATACAATTGCCGTCTGAAGAGGATCTAAGGGGATCTTAAATGTACACTACAACGCTAAATTATTTTGTACGGAATTTCTCTAAGTGGAACTAAGAGGAACTTAAGAGTTTTACTGTGAACTATACTAAATCGCAAAATGACGGATCTCAATTTCACATTACGAATCTTCAGATGAAACGTTTTGAATATATTGTAGAACTATATATTTCTTCTTGATATTTCACTTCACTATACGATACAGTGTCAGAATTCATTTACCTATGAAGAGATTTCATTGGTGGCATGGACGTAACCAACGGAATGCCACGCAAGTGTAGAGTCATCACTTGAAAATATTTCAAAAAATATACTCTTGTTTCTCCTTCCTCCTAACAGACTCGTTCTGTAAATTTTACATAACAAAAAGGGAATATTTATACATAATATTGTTACAATCGTGTGCCATGACAATTACAGAACATGAAGGTCACACTGTTCTGTAACGCTGTTACTGTAAGGATACGTAACAGTTCTAGAATTCTATAATGTAACTAATCGGAAAATAGAAAGTTGAATTATTTGCCCGAAGGAATCTTATTCGGCCCTATCAGGAACTATGTCCGAACTTACATTAGAAGACTGTTTTCGTTCAAGTCTAAAAACGGTTTCCTATCCCGAGTCGAAATATAGGTCCTCCTTTTATCCTCCAAATTCTCTATTTTCCAGAACCTAGGAGGATCAAAAGAGGATTTATTTCAATATATTCCAAGTCCTATTTAAGTCCTCAAAATGTGCGCAAATTTCCACTTTTGCATGTTTTTAGGACAAAAAGAGGACTTGGGGAAATCTTCGTTACAACCTCGTAGGTCCTCCATTAAATTCTCCATATACTCTAATCGCGTGCGTCGTAGAGCGCGCGCTTTTTTGGGATACAAAAATTTTCAATTGAAATGTTCTTAATAAATAGTCACTTCTCTACGTATCCATAAAATCACAAATCACATTTGTTAAGTATGAAGTTTAATTGGTATGACATTTCTGTATGTACAGAAGTGACTATTAAAAACATTTCAATTGAAAATATTTCTCTCTTAAAAAATGTACTAAAAATTGGTTTTAAATTAAAAGAATTAGCGTTGTAATATTTTAATGAAAATAGTACAATTATTATCCAAACTGTTTTCACTGCTGAAATATTAAGAAAAATTCCTGCACTGTGTACTGTTGAAACACGAATCAATAAAATTATATCATTGTGAACATTATATTTTTTAAATGTATAGTTTTGGGCACTATTAGAACACATGGCAAATGAATTAGTAAAACACAAAAAATAAACTCAAATTAGCTGCAAATGTGAAAATTTATATTTAGCAATTTTACAGAGCGAACTTATTTGTCGCGACGTTTTTCAAGCTCAAGGAAACTATTTTCAACATAATAGTTTGCCATTTTTACAACAATGTGAAGTCACTGAAAGTGCAATCGCTGTTCTAATTCAAAATCTTACGTCTCTTTGTATATACATGAACGTAGATAATTATGTGTACATTGGATTACCCAGCAACGAAAAAGAGCTCGAATAAAAATATTAGCACTTTCATATCTGGATTCTAGTTTCATTAATATCCTTGCACATTAAAATTGCATTATAATTAATATAAAATTAGAGGATTACCAGTATTAATTATTTTTATATAATTGGTTAGAAAGTAGATAATCAATCTCCATGTCCTTATTAAATATTTTTAAAAAGTGAATAATTATTACTATTAATTTTCATTAATAATGTTACATTCTGAGACTAATACAGAGAGAAAATGGAGGTTTAAATGAGGACTTAAAAAATTTCACAAAAATTCAATGAGTCTAAAAGAGGATTAAAAGAAGACTCTGTAGGGCCTAAGAGACCTAAGCGAGGACTTAGACAATCATACGAAAATTGAAAAGAGACCAAAGAGGATGAAAAGAGTACTAAATAGGACCTAAGAGAACTTAACGAGGATGTCGAGGACTAAAGAGAACCAAACTAGGATTTATTAAGCACTATGGAGCATCAAAAGAGAACCTATATTTCGACTTAAGATCAGGCTCTATCCGGCTTTCAAGCGGATATAAAAAAATTTATTTATAAAAAACAAAAAGCAAAATTCAAATATGACAATATGTTTTTTTTTTGTGTAAGATATAGTTTATACGTTTGTTAAATAAAGAGGGTTGCAGTACAAAGCTAGATAACCGACATTTTTGGCAAAAATGAGCTTTTTCCATTAAAAATATATTAAAAAATAAAGTACATATTGTTAAAGAATTTGTTCGAAATCTCATTTTTATTGTAGTAATAAAAAGATTGGTAATTTGTAACCAGATAGCAGACTCTCTGTACACATGTCTGCTGTCTTTTTTGTTTACATGCCTAATGTCTTATCTTATTTTAAACTTTTTTGTGACCATATTCCTCTTCCTAAAAGTTTGTAAATACTGTAATATAATAATATACTTTTTTTCAAAGAAAAAACTCTTAAATAAAGCTAGTTGCCACGCTGTTCATATCAAAATACCGTAATCAAATTCCAAAATAAAATGTTAAATCTTCATTTTCTACCAAAAGCCACTTTTATAACTTTTACAACAGTTACAGTGCGATATCACCATATTAAATCTTTATTTCCCCGGAACAGAATAAGTTTTTTCTATGAAAACTTTTTATTCTTATACACTATTCAGCCTCCCCATATTTCGGGAGCAAGTTTTTATGTATATCATTAAGCTATTTCCCTTTCGGCGAGCCTCTAGGGGTAAGCGTTACACTACCCGATTCGGGTAGTGTTTTTTAGGTGGATAGTTTCTTGTAGTAAATAACTACAAGTGTGGGCTCACCACACCCACAACCACCAACAGCAACGCAGTAGTATCAGTCGGTCACCCATCCAAGTACTAACCGCGCCTAAAATTCTTGAATGATTTACTCGGAATTGTTTAAATTTTTATAGGCAAACCTCATTTTCTCCCAATTTAGCAACTCAATATCTCGGGAGCAAATTTTTATTTTTTGTTTGAACTGAAAATTGCAGTTTTTATCGTGATCATCAACCGAGCCTGTTTCATTTTGAGGTTATTGTCACTCTGAGATTGTAAACTTCCACATTTTTTTCTCGGAACTGGAAATTTTTTTTAATTATACTTTCTTGGCCTCAATTTAGAAGCACTTTAGCTCGGGTGTAAACTTTTGTTTATAACTTTAAATGGTGATTTCGATTTTACAGTATGTTATTTCGCTCTCCTACAAAATTTTCATTTTTTTGGTTCTCTAATGCTGTATACTGCAACCCTTCAAATATTGTTCAAGAAATAAAATAAAAAAATTATTTAACAAAAAAACACTGTTTACTTCACTTACCTATGTTTGTAGTTTATTATACTATTATACTATTTATTATATTATATAATGTGCATTCTTATATTTGATAAAAATGTATAAATAATTACTAGCTTTTAGCCAAATTTTATAAAAGCTTTATTATTTAAAAATTTTCATTTTTAAGACTTCTAATTTCAGCTAG
>CAKNWU010131577.1:1686-12298 GCA_932072015.1 Andricus quercustozae | reverse complement strand
TTTGTTTTAATCTTTTTAAATTTTAAATTATTTTTGAAATTTTCTTAAAACTTCTAAATATCTTTTTAATGGTTCAAATTTTTCCTAAGTTTGTGAAAAAATTGTGCAGAATTAAAAAAATTCCCTTTCTTCCAGATTCTTTTTGGACAATTCTAGGAATCTTTTGGAATGTTTTAAAATATTTTTAAATATGGTCTAAAAAAGAATTTTGTAAAAGAAAAAATAAACTAAAGTTTTCCCCGAAATCTTAAGATTTGATCATTCTCTTGAAACCTTTCAACATTGTTAGAAAGCTTCGAATTTCTTTGCTCGAAATCTTCCAAAATCTATATTTTTAAATTTGTTAAAATCTTTTTAGGGTTAAAATTATTTTTGTAGTTTTTCAATACTTTTTAATATCTCTTAAATTTATTCGAATTTTTCTTTAATATTTTCTTAAAATTAATCTTTCAAAATAAAAAATCAATTAAAATTTTCCCTGGATTCTTAAAAAAACAACATTTTATTGTCTTAAAACCTTTCCAAATACTGAAAAAGATTCCAAATTTTATTTCAAAATCTTCAAAACTCTATATTTTGATTACAATTTTGTAAAATCTTTTCAAGTTCGAAATTATTTTTGAATCTTTTCAAAACTTCTAAAACTTTGAAAGATCTTTTGAAATAATTTAAATTTTTTCTATCATTTTTTCAAATTCTGCAAAAATTAAAAAAAGTCTGAATATCTTCCAGATTCTTTTTGGAAATATTTTGAAATTTTTCTGTTAAAAATAACCGCTTACCGTTGTAGAAGATTATCCTAACCTTAAATTGTTTCAAAATTGCAAATATTTTTTGAATCCTATATCGATATTTCAAGTGAAAACCACTAACTTAACCTACAATTGTCTTATAAATTTAATATAGTTTTAACCAAGTCTAGTTTCAGGATGGTTGTGGGATTTCACTGGTTCAAGGAAACACGAAACACTGAGTAAATAATAATGTATATTTAAGATTGTTGTAGGATTACAAATTTGAATAAGGAACCAAAATACGACCACTTGGCCAAAACGACTCATAATTCAACGAACATGAAATCTCACGAAATGCTTCTTAAAACGTTCAATGCCTCGGTCCACTCGCCAAACTCAACTCACTTGCTCCACTCTCCACCCTACGCCCCTGGTTTTTACCAGCGCTCGGTCGGCTTTACACCGAAGAGCGGAAGGTTAGTTTCACACGCGTAGTATGTTGTTGGAAGAGAAACTTTCGCCTCGGACAGCGCGTTAAAGAAGAGGTGCCAACTTATGAAATTCAGTTACTCCAGCTGATGGAAACTGTCGGTAACGTAGGTCATCAAAGGTAATAATGCACACAAGCCGAAAGTTACCGGCAGTTTCGATCAGTTGGAATATCTGAATTTTATGAGTTGGCAACCCTTCTTTCACGCTCTTTCCGAGGTGAAAGTTTCTCTCCCCCCACTGTTTTACGCTCGTGAAACTAACTTTCCGCTCGTCGGTGTAAAGCTGATCAGTGGTCGGCTTTACACCGACGAGCGGAAGGTTTGTTTCACGCGCGTAGAACTGTTGGTAGGAGAGAAACTTTCGCCTCGGAAAGCGCGTGAAAGAATGGTTGCCAACTCATAAAATTAAAAAATCCAACTGATCGAAACTGCCGGTAACTTTCGGCTTGTGTGCATTATTACCTTTTATGACCTACGTTACCGACAGTTTTCATCAGCTGGAAAGCATGAATTTTATAAGTTGGCAACCCTTCTTAGACGCGCTCTCCTAGGAGAAAGTTTCTCTCCTGCCAACAGTTGTACGCGTGTGAAGGTTCCCCTTAAACATACTTGATTGAATAATAAAAAAATTTTATAATACTCGGACATCCTTACAAGATGCTTGTCCTCAACCAGAAGTAGAAATTCAAGAACAAAAAAAATAAGTGTTAGAATTAACACACAACTTAACATATACCTCTTCTATTTGATCACAAACAAAGCCATCCTATCTTTTGGGTCGACGTCGTTCTCTTACAGGTCTGACATTAGACTGATCTGCAGGTGCAGAATCTTGGTTTGGTTGTAGGTTGGCTGAAACCGGTACAAGATTCAACTTCGATATCGGAATTTTCGTTTGCGGACTCATTCGCTTCTGTACTATGATCTTCGTATTCGCTATAGGCTGTAGAATCTTCATCGCAAGATTCTTCTACCTGACTCGGCCGCCGAATGCCAATTTGATTGACGTGCGCAGTTTTCTTAACGGAAGCACCCTTGGAACTTAAATTCTGTATCTCATTGGTATAAGACGGTAATTTCGAAGAGACTGGCTTAGTTTTGATAAAAACAATATCACCCATCTCAAACATTACATTCTTTTTATGCGATTGGTCGTAGCATGATTTTGACTTTAGTTGCTCTTTTTCAATTAATTTTCTTATCTCGACTCTAATTCCTTCTGCAATTCTATACGTCTCGGAATTTGTAGTTAACAACCTAGTCTGACCTTTAAACCTTGGCATGTAATCATACAAAGCTACAAATGAAGCTCGTCAGGTAGATTTACAGACCGGTGTATTTAAATCTCGTTCAAGTTTCTTTAAATCTTGATCCCATCTAAGACCTTCGTTGTCTAACAGATTTGATTTTATCGCTGGTAAGATTATGCCTGCGGATGTCTACTTGAATTTAAAGTATGTCTTATGCCATATCTTTTACAAAAGTCTTCAAAAACGATCGCGGTAAAACTCGTGCCCCTATCTGAAATTATTCTTTGAGGCGCACCAAATCTATAGACAAATTCCTCGGTTTTCTTAAATCTCGTAGATGCTTTTGTGTCCCTGACTGTGTACAACTGACAAAACTTGGTTAGGTTACCAATAACGGCTACGGTGTACTTTTCACCTCGAATGCTTGTTACAAAAGGCCCAAGATGATCCGTATTAACTACTTCAAACAATCTTTTGCCCGGTTGAATGCGGTGTAATTCGCCAGCTTGTTTCTCAATTATTTTTTTAGCAAGTAAAGACTCTATACACGGCGCTATGTGAATTTTGACGTATCTACGCATTCCCGAGAAGAAATAGTTTCCCTTAATTCTAGCCACTGTCCTGACTACGCCGAACTGACTTGAAAAGTCGTGATTTTTTATAAATGCATTAAAAATCGTAGCTAGCACATCAAGAGATTTGGCCTCTTCTACTGGGGCTTTCGATAATGCATCAACGGGCTGCATTTTATTTCCTTGGCGATGATGTATGTCAAAATCGAATAATTTAAGAGTTTGTAGTTTCCGATTTATTAATATACACCAACGCTTGACAATCGGTAAAAATATCGATATGCAGACGAATCAGAATATATCTCAAACATATTGTTGCACGGAGAAAAATGGATGGTCAGCCTGAAAATATAGAGTGTTAGACTGACTATATTTGAGTTTTAACTATGGGACAGCCTCCTAGGTGGTCAGGCGTATCATCCGCGGAGTGTCAACATTTTACGGTCAGGTCTACTATCCCAGAATGTCAAGCTTACGATTCTGGAGTGTCAAAATTTGAAGGTTAGGTTCACTATCTCAGAGTGTCAAGTTAACGATCCTGGGAGTTTAAAGTAGATTATCTTCGAGTGCCAACTTGATAATCAAAGAATATTCAGGTCGAATATATAAAATGGTTAAATCTATTACGTTCATATACTCAAAATGATCATCTATGTTAGTCAAAGCAACTATCGCTTTTATTCAAAACGGCTATATTTTATAATTGAACTGCCTATCTCGGGTAGTCAAATCTTTTTTTTTTTTTAATTATTAAAAAATTAATTTGGCCACATACCAGAAGCATCACATGAGGTGGGTCTATTTTCAGTTACATATATCTTGTGATATAAAAAACCGATTCTAGTTTTTTAATAAAACGGAATGTTTAACTGGAAATACCGACATTACGTGATGTTTCTGGTATGTGGCCAAATTAAGTTTTTAACCATGTGTAAAATTTTAATTAATGGATTGAATATGTAAGTGAACTGAAAAATTTTAATGAAAAATATGTATGTTTTATTTGTATACATAACTAATAGCAAAAATTTACCCGGCCTTCCCCGGGCAGTAGCAAATCCCAACATACCTTTTTAAAGTTACACAAAATTAAATGAAACGACAAAAATTTCTTACATTTAACTTAAATAAATATGTTATACGTAATTTATTTATTCTTGCGCTCGTTCAGTTAAAAAATACTGAATATTGTTTACCTAAACGCACTACATAATAAGGGAACCAAAATATACAATTCGCGATAGCATTATTTGTTAGATAAAATTTTTATTCGCAATGGAATTAAATCCTTCGTACGAAATAACAAATTTTTACAAAAGTTACAGGGAACAAACATGAAACTAATTTTTATCACAATAGTTACATTTTCAACCGAAGAGATGAACTTCCAAGTAAAAAAAATTAATTTTGAACAAAGAAGTTGAATTTTTGATAAAAAAGATGACTTTTCAACAATATAGTTGCATTTCCAGCAAAATAATTGAATTGAGGCTGGGTAAATGGTGGAGATCGAATTGTAAATCAAACAGCAACGAGTTGTGCGATCTGCTGTGTCAGTGCGGGCCTAGCCGTTGTGTTCACACGATTTCAATTAGACTTGACACCATCAATATTTGTTTTTTTTACCTGAGGGGCTCGTGAGAATCACTCTGGGGTTCCAATTAATTTCAATATGAGCATCAGCATCCTGATCATTTGTGTCTAGAACCTATTCTCCGTTATCAGCAGAAACTCTTGTATGAAGCCCTATTTATAGAAACAAATAGATAAAGTTATTGTTTAGCAGTTACACAATATAATTCTATAATAATAATATAAGCATATTTAAAATTCTTACACTGATTTGATTCAAGCGATTCAAAGTTCACATATTTAAAAGTAGCAACATGTACTGATTCGTGGAAGTTTGATTCACTTGTACTCGTATTTTGAATGCCAGATGGAGTAATGAATGCCCGTTCTGTTTTCCCTTCTTTAATCATTAAAAAGACACAGTTTGAAATTAAACAACTTTCAATTATAATTCTTTAGAAAACAATAGATTCTAATTTGAATCCTTCGACATTAGGTGTAACCTGCAAATTTGAAGCATTTATATTGTGCAAAGCGCAAAATTTGTACTTGAATTTAACATACCGATTGCACGTATTCTTTATAATTCTTCATGAATTTACTTCGTGGACCTGCAAGTTTAAGCATATCGCGAATATCTTCGTCGCTTAAAAGATGAAATGATTCATCATCGACTTCGTTCTCTGAAATTTAACAGTAAACAGGAGTGAAGGTAATAAATCCATCAAAAGCAATACCTTCATTGCGATCTTGCCAAAAAAAGATACAATCACAATAAAAAAAATACGTACTAATGAAAATTTAAAAACACATTATTTTTACATACTGCAGTACCAGAGATAATTATGAGGCCACATACTTTTTGTTTGTTGCATTAAAATACTTTCTGAGAAGCATGAAAGATATTAATATTCTGCGTTAAATGACATCGAGTTAAAGTAAGTGTTTTTGCCCATTTTTCAGATGATATTGAAAAAAAGTCAAAAGCAAAAGAATTTCGAAAAAACTTGTAATTAAAAATTTACCATAGCAAGTAATTTGATGTTGACAAAAGCATAAAAACAATTTATTGGAAAAATGTATTCTTTCGACTTCTTTATTTTTAATTTTTTACCCTGATGCTAATAATTTTTCAGCATGGTAACCGCTGGACTGGAAAATGACCATAAATTTTTGAGACTGGAGAAAACCGGGTAATGACAGTGAATTTACTTTGTGACCGGGTACTTTACAATTTTTAGAGAAAAGTAATTAAATGAGTAATCAATTTAAAGAACTCAAATTTTAACTTTTTTCAAATGTTAAGTTCCATTGTTCACTTTTTCAATAATGAAATGATTGAGCTTACAATGCGTAATTCCAAAATCTTTAATTAAAAAAATTTTCTATTCAAAATTAAACAATTTGCAATTTTAACGTTAAAAAATGAACTATCTTAATTCGAAAGCCTCAGTAAGTTAAACAGAAGTAACCATATCCGATACAAACTTTATAACCTATATTCGATTCCAAAATAATTTCATATTAATAGATTCATAATTAGAAGCTTTTATTCAATAAAAGCTTTTATTCAATTTCAAATGCAATGTTCAAATATTGTCACAGCCTAACATATTCCATTTTTAACTCATCGCAAATTAAGTTTGTTAATTAAAGTAAGGACATTCTTTTCAATTTTTAGCAATAATTAAATGGTTATTTAAATGAGCAATTATAAATCCAGTATTCAAAACTACACTGTTTAAAACTAAGTTCATTATTAGAAAGCCTTGAATCGATAAAATTTCAGAATGCTAAATTTAAACTTCAAACGATTTGAAATAAAATTCATTTAACATCTATTTTATAACGGGCTTACTTTTAAAGAAATAATTTTTAAATGTTGAATTTTTAATGGTTCTAACGTAAAATTGCATCAAAATTATATAATTTTCAAAACTTCTTAATTTATTGATTCATTCTTTAATTCAGATCATTAAGAATGATAAAGTTAATTTATCATTTTTAACGATAAATATTTCAACTCTTCACTTTATAAGACCTCAAAATATTTAATTTTGTAGTTTAATAATTTTTAGAGCTTCCATTTTTAAGTGTACATTCTTGTGCGTTTGAACAAAAAAATATGTAAGCTTCAATTTAAAAAGTTTTAAGTTTGAAAGATTCAAATTCAAAACTCAAGACCATAACATGAACGAAAATTTACTTGAAAAACAAATGTTTTCCAAAACGCGGTGTTTATAAATACAAAACTTATCATTACAAAATAGCAGAAATAAGAAAGAAAAAAAACAGCACAAGAAATTTCTCCGAGTTTGACTTTTATGCTGTATTAAAATACAGCATAAAATTATATTAAAATAAATAATAAAAAAAAGTATACATATATTAAAATTTTTTTAGTATAGTAGACAAACGTATTGCCTGCGCCATGTTTTGCTGAGTAAATTTTAGGTTTTCCAGCCTTTACGATTGAATCGTATAATTATATAATTTAATAATATTAATTTCACGCAGAAAAAAAATTTTCTATTTGAATTCATGAACAACATTTATGTACTTCTTTTCCGATTACGTACTCCATATACTCTACTTTAGGCATACCAAATTTATACTTCTTCATATTAAGAGTCAATCCAGCATCAATCAAAAGATCTAGAACCTTACTTAACTTTAACAAGAAGTCTTCCCATGATTTAGCATGCACTAAAATGTCATCGAAATAAGTTAAAGCCAATTTGTTTTGATATGGAACAAAATTTTTTTTAAATAATTATTTTAACCAAATCATTTCTTTGTTTTTGCGAAAGACTTTCATGAGCACTTATTTCCGACTCTAAAACCAGTTCGAACCTAGCTTCCATTTTTGCAAAAATCGTATTTTTTGGTAGAAAATTAATATTTTTGTATAAAAATTAATTTTGTTGTTTGGAAATTCATTTTTTTTTGTTTGAAAATTCAAGTATTCCAGTTAAAAATGTACAATTTTAGTTGAAAATTCATCTTTTTGGTTGAAAATACAGCTACTTGGTAGAAAGATAAACTCTTTTGTTAAAAATTCATCTATTTTACTTAAAATTTATCTACTCCAGTTGAAGAATCATCTATTCCAGTAAAAGAGTCATCATTTTATTAAAAATTTATCACTTTGGCTGAAAATTTGTTTGTCTTTTTTTGTAGGAAATTTTTTTGAGGAAAATTAATTTTTGTAACTGAATATTAAACTATTTGGTTGAAAGTTTGTCTTTTTTAATTGAAAATTCATCTCTTTTCTTGGAAAAACGTTTCTTTAGGCAGAAAATTATTCTTTATGTTTCAAAATTAACCTTCTTGTTATTCTTTTGTTAAAAATGCATCCTTTTGGATTAGAATTCATCTATTTCAGTTAACGATTCATCATTTCAATTTAAAGTTTCCTTTTGAACACCCTACAATATTGTTACGAGATTTCTTTTAATTTTCTTGAAAAATTGAAAATTCAAATTTTTATCGCACAAAAAAATAATGAAAAATCAAAAATTACATTTTGCGGTCAAACTATACAAGATGCGAAAAAAGATGAATAGACAAAAATGATGCTCTCAAAAACAAATCTACAAATAGGTTATTAATCACTTTTTGATGGGACGCGTAGTTTTTGTTTCATTTATAAAAAACTGATTTGAGAATAAAATAAATTTTTGGACAAACGACACAAGCCACGAAAAAAAATGAATAGACAAAAGTTGTTCCCCAAAAAGAGATCTAAAAATGTTGTATAGACTTTTGTTATAAAAACACATTAAAAATAAAAAAATTAACTTTTTCGAAAAACGATACATGCTACAATAACATTATATCTAACAAAATTTTCCGCCTGAATTACATTTACAAATGTTCTTAGAACCACTTTACGCTAGGATGCATATTTTTGGTTTAAATCGTTAAAAATAACATTGAATATAAACAAATTAAATTTATGGAAAAACGACACACGTTGCAATAAAATACATAATAAAAAATTGTTTTTTTTATAGGATGCGCAAATTTTTTAATTATAAAAACAAAACAAGGTACGGTAGCTGAGGATAAAATTAAATGCAAAATTAGGAACAAATATTAAAGTAATCATGATAAATATAATTCGTACTTTATTTTTCAATAGCTAAATAAGTAATCACAGGCCGACGTAAATGAATAAATGTAATATACATTTGATATAATAATATTGAACATATGATGTAGAAAATTTCGCATTTTGGACGAAATCGAGTTCGAAGCACGAGGTACGTGATGAGAAAGTATTCGTTAAAGCCGAAGGAGCTTTAACAAAAGAGAATTCACAATCACCAAATTAAAGTTGTCGATGATTTGACCTTTAATTTAAAAATTGCACATGCGGGAGAAATACAAAGTCCGAGCGCGTAGCGCAAGTAAAATACAGTATCGAGCGCGAAGCGCGAAAACCAAAAGTCGCGCGCCATCGGCGCTCTAAAACTTGCGAGCCGCGCGCGATGAGATTGTGGCCGAGAGGCGGGCAGATTTTTAAATAACTTTTTGCACTGAAGGAATATATAATCCATTGTAGTCTTAACAGTAAGAATAATATTTCGCAAAAAAACTTTCTGTAATATCTTTTCCAGGTCAAAGTTGGTTGAGGCTCACCGTGTCATGCCATAAAGTGGAAAGCTGTCTGAAATAAAAATACAATTCTTTATTTTAGTTACGTTTTGTGAATGAGTGAAGTAACCTGCTGGTGTCGAAATACAGCTTGTATTATTTTTTCCATGTGGTAAATCATATAATAAACAATCCCAATACAAATTTGAATCAATTGGAAAAGCCATTATTAATTCAGTGACAAAATAATTTGAAAGTGACTTTTGTCCTCATTTTACTATCAAATTCTAATTAAAACGGCCGACCTTGAGATTGATATAAATATGGCAAAGATCCACGTGTAATATATGCACTGCGAAGAAAAATCCAATATTTCCTACGTGTGGATTGTAATTGATTATTAATTCATATACACACGTATTTAATTCATGCCCAACTCGAAACGTGCGGACCGGACAGTCCGCACGTTTGTGCTTAGCCGTATAGACATTATCTTAATTTATGTCAAAATTACAGAACATTTCACGTTTAGGTATAGTACTTTAGTTCGAAACGAAACTAGGAACGGTGAACAGGTGAACGGAAGAATTTACTTAAGGTCAATAGAGAAGCAATTTTTTTACAACAAATTGTATTAAAATCAATAAAAATGGGATTAGCCGAAACGTTCAATTACTACTATTATGAAATGGCCGGTAAGTGTAAACTGTGAAGTACCATTTAACAATCTGATCTTGAAAAAAATTATTTTTAAATTAAAAACAAAAGAAAATGATTTGTCATGTTGAAAAGCAATTAATCAAACATATAGTTCATTTTAACGTTTGAAGCTTCTAAGCCAAGCATCTTTGGATATTTAAAGAAAAAATTCGACTACTCTACATTTACAACAAGGGCAAAAAGTGAAAATTCTAACAGTGAATCGAATCGTTTGAGCTTGTAATTTCAAAATCACGAAAGAGAATTCCTCCCTGAAAGCTAAAGAAATAGCAGGTTCAACATATTCAACTTTTTCCAAACAAAGTGTGCATTTAACTTAATTTATGAAAATTGTTTCGTACATTTAAAAAAAAAAATTAAACAAATTTGTTTTTCACTAAAATTTTTTTATTACTGTTGAACTAACAATAATTATACATTCAAAAGTTTGCCATACCTTTCAAAGCAATGGAAATTTTTTTTAATTTTCAAATTTAAAACCCTAACAGAAGATTCAAAATTATTTTTTTTTTTTTTACTTTTTTGGATGCCAGCCCACAAATTTTTTTCCCTGCGTTCAATAGATTCGATTAATATTAACATTTTCACTCCGGGCTACTCATTAGTTAGCGATTATTTAGATTTCGAGAGCAGAATTTAAATGTAGTTCTGATAAGGCCGTTGAAAGAATTTTG
>CAKNWU010131557.1:1741-14767 GCA_932072015.1 Andricus quercustozae | reverse complement strand
TTTTTTACTAATAAGAATCACGAAAAAAAAGTTATATTTCCAGTGAATGGCCCGGTGTCAATCAGGAAAGTATCTTTACCAAATTTTGACCCTCCATGAAAATACTTTCTATAAAGTTTTTATTTCACAAAGTGAATAAAATATTTGAATTTTGTGGCAACATAAAATTGCCATCACGTTAAAAATATGAGATGTCGAAAAACATAAAAACCGATTCGACCCATTTCGTCTCAAAAACTATTGATTTAGTAAAACTATGTTCAGAATTCAAAATATATTTTTATTTTGATCTAGAATTTTAATGTAAGATTTTTTCTACAAATTTAAAATTTTTTAAGAAAATGTGAAAACTATAATTATGAATCATGAACGCAAAATGGCTATTATTTTCGTTCAATTGGATTAAAACGCTACATAAATTCGAAAGAAAAAAAATAAGGGCCAAATAGGGGACACATTGACACACCTCTCATTATATTGATTTAAATTAAATTTGATTCAATTTGAAAAATAAATCACTGAGTCTCACTATGAAGTTATATTGATTAATATTTATAGGGAAGTGACCTGAAGTGAAGGCTAAGAATTACAGCTATTTTAAACTCAAAAATGAACTTTCACAGGAGAAACAAAAAACGCTTTCTGTCGCAGGATTCAAAACAGAAAATTCTGATAAAATGATTAAATAAAGGCTATTGTTCCTTATGAGCTACTTTCTGACACTTTCAAAAATTAAAAAATGCATCTTTTTTGCTCTACGTCTATATAAAAATCTTGAAACGATTTTGAAAATTATCTATTATTACAACAACAAAAACATCAAACGTGACATTAAACATCTTGTGTTTAATCCTTTTCATCAATTCTGAGTAAGAGGGAGGAAAAATGAAATGGGCTTTAACTAGTTGACATTCTTATTATTTTAAAATATCTCTATTTGAAGTAGGTTTAAACTGCAAAAAAAAACGATTTTCGGAAAAAGTGGGCTTCCGGGTAAATAAATTTTGGAATGGGATTGATCTAGGAAATCATCTGGGAAATCGTATGGGTGTAACCTCTCAGATAGTATACTAAAAGTACGCCAAATGAGACTATCCTATACTTCATGTATATTTGAATAAAGTATATTGAATGTATAGCTTAAATGTAGGTAAAGTATAGCAATGTGCGGGTAAAGTATTGGAAAAGTATTGTTAAAGTATATCTGAGAAGTATAGCTTAAGTAATAGCTTATCTTCAGTCAAAATATGGCTGAAGTATATTTTTAAATTATAGTATGTTTGTTTAAAACCTTGGTTGAATCGGACCAATGATATTGGTAAAATGTTTTAAGCAGGGATTTTCAACAGAATTTATTTGAGGTATTATTATTAATAAATCACATATATAAATAGTTCAAACAAAGATATTATATAGCCGAATTAGGAATATTTTACTATGAATATGGCGCTAATGAAATATGATTAATGTTTACAGAGGTTTGAAATCTATTTGAAATTGAAATAAGTGGAATTAAAAGAAGAAAAAGTTTTTAAACTTTTGTAATTTTTTAAAACCTGGATAATTCATGAAAATACATGAAAATCCTTGAATCGAGGTTACAGTTGATTGTTTCAAAAATAAAAATGATTTTAATGACATATATTTTAGTTGTATTGATTTGATTTTACACAATTTGTCTGCTTCAACTACAGGGAGATAATCGGATATCTGAAATACTTAAAAATAGAGATACAGAATCATGATTTTCATAATATCAAAAAATATTATTTGAAACTTCTGAGATAAGTAAAATCTAAATAATTAACATTAAACATTTCATTAAGGAAAACAATTTAATTACATCTATTTAAGCTAATAATACTATGGTTAGAAATAAAAGATTCTGGATCTCTTACCAATATATAGAATACGAGTAAAGAATCATATAAGTTTTTCATTTTCTATTCACTTGTTGTGATGATTTCCCATAAAGCTGAAAAACTGCGAAGTTTATTTTCAACTCCAAACTTCAATATTATAGTGATTTCATATGGATATCTTGAAAAATAAATTAAGGCTATTCTATGTCCGATACTTTAGACATACTCAAGTTTAAATTAAGTATAGAAGATATACTTCAGCTATACTTCAGCCATATTTCAGCTATACTTTAGCTATACTTTATTTGCACTTTATCTATACTATTTCAATATAATTGAAGTATAGGATTGGCTTATTTGCCATCCATTTTTTATACTTTGAAAAGTCAATAATGATCACTCCAATGCTTATGACTTTTACTCGCGTTTACCTAGTTTACATTCTCAGTGTCTCAAGAGATTATCAATTGGATTAACTTGGATTTAGTTTCAATGTAGTCTAATCCGATTCAAATCACATGATTTGAATTGAATTTATTTTTAATTCAGACCAAAAAATTTGACAAGATTTTAGTTAAGTTCATATTGAAATCAGAAGTGACAAAATCTGCAAGCTACGTTGACTGCAGAATTTGCTTCGAGTGGGAGTCTCTGCTATTTTTGCAAAGCCAATGGTTCTTTCTTGTGAAAGATCATGTATGAGACGAAAAGAAGTTTGTTGTGGGTATGAAATATTGGTTAAATTCACGGAGGTCGCCCTTCAAGTAGGTAATTCAAAGGTTCCTCTCTCTGACTTGGAAGTGGGTGAGAGGGGTTGCAGAATGAGTGAGTGAGAGAGGAAGGAGACAGTGGAGGGGTAAGAAAATATATAGCAAGCCTGAGAGAGGGTGTGTCCATGGCATGTAGCCAACGCCGTAGTGCCGCAGTTCCCTATCTCGTTATGCTGCACCTCTTTCGGACATCGAACATCAGTTCGAATTAGGCACTGATGATTTTAATCAATTCAGGCCATTATTCTATTTTCCTAAAGTACAACCGATCATCGCGAATCAGATTACAGCTGAGACTTTAATCGACTTACAATTAAATTGTTCAAATTCAAAAGTCAACGAAGTGGCGTATACCTTTTGCTTCACACCAGTCTAAATTAATATAAAAACAGGATGTCCAAATCCATAAATATTTCTTTTAAAATTTATACAAATGAATCGAAACATTCGCGAATTATTAAAGTCTATTGAAATGTAGAATTTATTCCTGATTTGATTTTGAGATTCGGGTTTTTTTTTTAATTTTTTGGAAACACTTGGGAAAATCTCTGTTTCAGAACAAAAATAAGGGAAACTAAAAATCCGACTAAATCCTATTTATGGAAATTTTTACCTTAGTTTTACAGAGATTTTACATTCTGCAGAACTTTTGCATTTTTTATACTTTGGCTTTTTTGTCTTTTATAATATTAATTTTCTCTAATATCTATAGACATTGTAAAGTGAACCTTCAACCCTCCATGTTTTTACTCTTCTTAGTTTTTCTCTCTCTATTTTTTCGAACTTATCCCTCATTTTATTTATATGTTTAATCAAAACAGTAAAACTTTTCAAAAAATATCTTCTAGAACGGCAATAAACAATTATTTGCATTTTTTCCTGAGTGACGGTATTCGCTATGCGCAATGCGCATTGCAGTGGCAATGTATTTAGGGTCTGAAGAATTCACTTTTCTGTTAGGGTGAAGTATGGATATGTATTGAGGTTTTCTTACATATCAATTTTATTGTAATGCATCAAGAAAGATTTTAGAAAATTTTCCAGTTTTTTGAATTGAAATCTCATAAGAAGAATATGCGTTTAGTTTGTATGCATAACAAATAAAAATTAGTTCCAATATGTTAAAACTTTTCTAGGTTTACCAAAATATTATTTGTCATAGTTTACTCTCGCAATTTGAATCAGTGGAATTTCACTGAAAATCAGTGACTTGCATCCAGCCATTTAAAACAGCAAATTCACTGGAATTCCAGTATTTTTTGCTAAACTTCCAGTAATTTTTAAGTGATTTTTCAATGGACAAGTTACTGCATATTCACTGTAACTTTAGTAACATTCTACAAGGAAACCAGTAAAAATTCCTTGAATTTAAGTGAATAAACGATAAGTGAGAAATACTCATTTTCTTCGTGCCAATTATTTTTCAGTCAAAATATTCTCAATTAAAAAAAAAATTTACCAAAAGAAATACAATTAGTAGGTAACGGATTTTAAACATCTTTTTAAAACGTAAACTTTCCTTTTGAATGTGTAGAATTTCACTGAGAATCAGTGAGTGTTATTTTAAGATTTCAATTAGTAAAAACTCACTGAAATTTTTATCCATTTTCACCAATTTCCCAATGAAACGACGACTTTAATTTTCAGTATTGTTTTAAATTCAGATTGCAATGTGTGACTGTTGAGTTTCTTTCAAATTTTCAGATTGTCTATTGTTATTGACGTGACAGTGCATAATCATATTTTAATAACTTTCTAAAATTTTCTTTTTTTTTTCTGTGGAGGCTTTATTAAGACTGTCAATCATTTTGATCTAGCTGATTTAAAGGATTTAAATTACACTGACTTTATATTATCAGTTCCATTGAAAACAATATAAATGTTAAGCCCAATAATTCTATTATTTTTTTAATTGCTGGTTTATAATTGCAAAATAAAGAAATAAAATGCTAATTAAGAGTTTTTGTCGTGAAAACGTATATTTTGACCCAAAAATTTTTTCAGATAGAAAGGACTTGCAATTAAATTAAATATCTGAACAAAAGAAAATGAGATGAAGGTCCCGCTTTTTCTGTGCATCATGGTAAATGTTCCAATTACTGTGGGTGTCCAAATTACTGAGGTATCATATAATATATACTGCATACTCAGAGTAAATTAATCAGAAGATAAAAAACTAGAAGTAATTGATTTTATGTAAATTGTTGTTTTTTAATTGTGGCTAACAAGCTTGTGTTTGAAATAACTTTAGTTTAAAAAATATCGCCTATGAATCCATGGTAATAGGGACGCAGTAATGATTACACATAATTGCTTTTTTAAGATATAAATTACACATACAGTGAATTTTCTATTATCTCAGCATATTTTTGAAATATTAGGTGTACAAATAAGTTCTGCACGTTTTAAGCAAATTTTTTTTAATGATTTATACAAATCTAACAAAATACAAGTATTAATTAATTTAGTGTCCATTGGCTTCTACTACTCTTCGCCAACGCTCAGATAATTAATGGATTCAATGGCGAAAGAAGGTCATTTTTCGCTCTTCAGCTTATTTTGAATATGGTGTTCAGCTAAGCTGTTTTGTAGCAAGCGAAAAAGGTGGTAATCGGATAAAGCAATGTCTGGAGAGTAAGCCGGATGTGGCAGAATTTCCCATTTCAATGTTACTCTTTTTAACTGAACCGTTTGGTGAAAAAAATCCAAGAGAAGAGATCATATTCTGGGCATGGACGAAGATTAAAGCACGACAGCGCTAGATCAGATAGAAGTTCCGTGGTCCTCTAAACCATAGAAGAATTGCAATGGGAAATTCTGCCACACCCGGCTTACTCTCCAGACATTGCCCCGTTCGACTATCACCTTTTTCGCTCGTTACAAAATAGCTTAACTGAATACCAAATTCAAATTGAAGCTGAAGTGCGAAAAATGGTGAATGACTTTATAGCGTAAAAAAATCAAGCCTTCTTTCGCCATGGAATACATTAATTGCGTAAGCATTTGCGAAGAGTAGTAGAAGCTAATGGCCACTATATTCCTTAATACTTGCATTTTGTTCGATTTTTATAAATTAAAAAAAGTTGCTTAAAACGGGAAGAACTTATTTGTACACCTAATAATAAGATTATTGTTAATAGGAAACCCCTACTTAAGTCATCTTTTTACTTATTATATGCTTGCATATGTAAAACTAAAATCCACAGTAATGGGGACGCATTAATACGTACACAATTTTTTTTCGTATGCAGTAGTACCCACAAATATACTTTTTATCAAAACGTTAAATATTTTGAATATTGTTTTAATGTTTGGTATTACCCTAGAATGCTTTGACATTCGTTAGTATACCGCCGACAAAGTAATTAGGTTCGCAATAAAATATGCTGAAAGATAAAATAAAGTTTCGGCATATTTTTCCGGTAGGCAATAATCGACCTAGTTTTATTATACATTATAGTAACTAACTTATTAGCCATTATTAGGTGGTTAGTTTCACTTATACAATTTTAGGTGTTATATCTTAGGTGCCCGCCTTTATAAATCTTACTGTTAGTTCACAGATCACACTGCAGTACTTAGATTGCAATTAGGGATACATTAGAGCAATCTTGTACAAATTTGAATACATTTTTAATTTTTTAATCAATGGAACCTGCGCCTTAGCATGCTCGCATTTTTGAACATTTGAAACGTATTATGTATGTATGTATGTATGTATGTATGTATATCATTAAGCTATTTCCCTTTCGGCGAGCCTCTAGGGGTAAGCGTTACACTACCCGATTCGGGTAGTGTTTTTAGGTGGATAGTTTCTTGTAGTAAATAACTACAAGTGTGGGCTCACCACACCCACAACCACCAACAGCAACGCAGTTGTATCAGACGGTCACCCATCCAAGTACTAACCGCGCCCAACACTGCTTAACTTCAGTGATCTAACGGGAACTGGTGTTTCCAGCGTTGTATGGCTGTTGTATTATGTAATAATGATAATTTAAAAACTAAAATCATTTCGATTTTTGAATATTTGAAGACTAAATAAATGAAAAGAGAAATAAGTCAATTATCCTTATTTCAAAAATGTTGCATGCAAGGATCAACTAAAGACATGTTGAATGTATAAAGCAATATGATCGTGAATATAATATACCTGTATTCAGCCAGAAATATTTCAAACAACATTTCCCAAGATTATTAATATTAAAAATGCCACTGATATTTTTTTTATTCTAGAAAGCTTGTGTAGGTATACAAACTTTGTTTCATATTCAATAAGTGAAAATGATCTGTAGAATATTAGCAAATATTAATGACATTTGCTTTAATTCAGAAATATTTATATTTTTATATTGAAATATAAAATTATATATTGGAAATGAGATATGATTCTTTCTTTATAAAAAAAAGTAGTAATTTTGTGATTATCAAAGGTTCAAGTCAACAAGCGAGAGGATTCTTGGCAACGATTTCATGAAGTTCACGGTCGTCTGGCCTGCGGCGTGATGGCATTTTCTATAGGGATGACTTTTCCATTGTATGAATTTGTATTGTAATCTTGGCCCAGTATCTACTAAAGAGCCATTAGTTTTGAAATCTGCAAAGTGAGGTTCAAGCTCGACATTCAAAAACTCTTTGAAAACAGCTTTGAAAACAGCTTCAAGATCAACTTTTTTCGAGTAAATTAAGATATAGATTTCTTCAAATTTTGGAAAAACAACTAATGAGCTAAAAATTTCAAAAGTGCATCAAGTTTTTCATGAAAACACGTTTCTTCAAATATCAAAATACAATTATTTTAATTTTTTTATTTAGTTCTCCAATCCGACTTTTTGTAGATATTTTGAGATATTAAAGAATGTATATTAATAAACTTCTATAGAATTCTCTGTAATATTTAGTATTGTTTAGAATTTATTATTAGTTTATTACATGCTGCAAAACGGTATTGTTGTTTATTTTAGCGAAAAAAATCCAGCTGTTTACAAATGGTTTTGATTTCATGATGAAATTTTCTAAAAGAATCGAGAAAGAAAGTTATACTGAAAGATAGCGAGGATAAATCCAAGCAATCAAAAAATTTTTTAAACGCTGATATTACGTATTAAGTTAGCGAAATTTTTACTCGCTGCTCAGAAAGTAATTTTATTCTGTTACAGTAGAAAATTAGCAACATATAGGAGAAGATGATCATGGAAATTAGTCAGTGACACCAAAGTCACTTATTCTTCATTAGTTAAATTTCATTGGTTAATTCAGTTAACAGTTTTCAGAATATTGAATAACTATAAACATTTCTGCAAAAGAAAAAATAAAATAAATTAAAATAGACACTGATTAAATTAGTGATGTTTATTTCACTGATTGATTCAATGCTTTTGCCCTGATTCCAAAAAACTGACTTCAGTCTTTTTCAGTCAATGAATAATTATTTATCTAAGTTAAATTACTATAGTAAAACAAGAATTAACGTACATTTTTCAGTAAAAATCCTTAATAAGGAGGGGGGAAAGGATTTCTTACTTCCAATAAGTACTGTTGAAAATGTTTTAAATCCCTTGAAATCTTTAACATTCTATACAAATACCTTATAATCCTATAAAATCCGTGAAAATCTCTAAAACTCGGTTAAAATCCTTGAGAATCCATGAACTATTACAAAATGTTACGAGATTCATTGAAATCTTTGAAATGCATTAAAATATTTTAAAACCATTAAAATCTTTTAAATGCGCAAAGAAACGGGTTTTATAACATATAAATTTTGCTGTTGAAATGTTGGAAATGTTCCACTTTGGTTGTCGAGATTTCTTTTTGTGCCATGATACCTGCACATCGAATCAGTTTTAATAATTTAAATAAAAAATTATGTAAGAAAATACATTAAATCTTTTTAAATCATTTGAAATCTGTGAAATCTCTCGTAATCTTTTTTAATCGTTTCATATACCTTAAGACTTAGGCTAAAAGCTAAAACTTAAGCTTTGAAAATCTCGTTAAATTCAGAAAAATGTAGACATTCTTTGAGATTAATCTCTGAATTTGTACTAGGTAATTTCTTCAAACACATTAAATCTTTTTAAATAATTTGAAATCTGTGAAATCTCTCGTAATCTTTTTTAATCGTTTGAAATATCAAAGCTAAAACTCAAAGCTAAAACTTAACTTGAGCTTTGAAAATCTTGTTAAATTCCGAAAAATGTGTTAATTCTTTTAAATACTCCGTATTCCTTTGAAATACCTTAAAAACTCTTCAAATCTGTTGGAAACTGGAATTCTTTAAAATCCATTGAAATCTCGATTACAGTAAAAATAATTGATATATTGTCGATATATTGAGTACAAAATATCAATCTACACCTTTCAAAAATAAAAAACACTGGATCGGAAGAGCAAATTACTGAAAATTCACTGGAATTCGAGTCATTTTTCACTGTTTCTAAAGTAAAAAAACTATTGTAATTTTCAGTATACGTCACCGGTTGTTTTTGACTGATTAAATCAGTTAAATACGACTGAATTTCAGTGAAATTCTTCTGACCTAAAAGAGATTACAACTCCTTATTTATTCGAATGGCTTTGTAATTAAAACGAAATGATTCAATTAATGAAGCTTTTTAAAGTACAAAGGAGGAATGTTGTCGAATACCTGTCGAAAGTTGAAGAGTGACTTATGAAAATTTCATGACCATCATTTATAATTCTTTTTGCAATTGAGGACCAACTTACGTCAGAAGGTCTATTTTAAAATCTTTAGATCTCTGACCCACGTTCATGTGACTGAGAATTAGAGTGTAAAAGACACTTGAAGGAGGATAGGGTAGGATTTTAGTTATTGCATAGCAGAATTTTTGCATGTTTATCCGGTAGCTAGGTATTGCGTGGATAGTGGTTCAATGAGACGCTGCGCTACTTTGAGTAGGCCACAGATAGCTTGGGGTAGTAAGAATAGGTCGGTGAAAGAGTGGTCTTCAAACTGGGAGGTCAGCAGTCACGAGGGGCTCTAGACTTTTCACGAGGCACTGAATTAGTGATGGATCGAAAAGTCCACTCATGTAGTCGTTAAGAGATTTTCGCTTACTGATGCTTTTCACAATATGCCGAGCTCACTACTTTTTTTTAGTTTCTTCATGCTGGTGTGTACTAAATATTAATTATACTTCTATTATTATCCATTCAAGGTGTCGAAAAGAACATGGAGAAAAGAAACTATATTACTTGCACATAATTGTATGTTCATTTCTAATGATTAAAAAATGACATATTTTTTGTACCCAAAGACCGGACTATGTGACCCCGAAGAATGTTGGTATCCCAAAACCGTATCTGTTATCAAAATTTATCCTATATACGTCAGGTTTTTTATATATCCTAACCTAAAAGTGTAGAAATGGCTATTTTTAGCCATATTTGAGGAAATATAACACGATCATCAATTATTTTCTAAAAACTGCTAACGCCATAGTTTAGTACTTCTTTTTATACATTTTCAATCATCACAAACCGATTTTTTTTCTCCGAGATATGACGCACTAACCATTTCAGTTTCCCTTCACCTTCTTTGCTAGTTTTTCATTGTGGAATTGTAGGATATCTCAGAAACCTGACGTATAGGAAAAATTTAGACAATAGTCCGGTCTTTGTGTACAAAGTCGGTCTGTGTTATTCAAACAAATGTTCTCTTTTTTAGGGTTTCGTAGGAAACCCTTATAACCCCGTACCAGCGTCTGTCCGTATCTTACCTTACAACGAAAAAGGACTATAAAAATACGTTTTGTATTTGTCCTATAAATTGACCACTGCGGAGCGTAGGAAAATATTGAGATTGAGAACCTTGGGAAAAATCTGCTTCTTACTAAAAATGATGAGAGGCTTCTATGTTAAAAGGTTTTCCTTTAGTCTGATTTTCTTTAGGAAAAGCTCAAATTAGAGAAGTGAGGAAAATTTGGTCCAGTTTTTATCATGTCTAAAAAGACATATTCAAGTCGTGGTCCGGAGCTTTTTTATTCCCTGCATGAAGTGACCACTGCGGAGCGTAACAAAATATTTAGAATATTGTGAAAATTCTGCATCCTATTTAAATTCCAAATTTTAAGCAAACGATCATTTGAGGTGAAAGGACAAATTATCAGGAAATTCCTATGCTGGAAACTTTTCTTATAGTATGTGCTTGAAGTTTTGAACGTTCAAATGAACAAAATTTTGCACTGATGACTTTGTAAACCAGAAAAAGTGCTCAAATGTTTGTTCATTTATATTGGAAATAATTTATTATTGAAACGGAATCATAATGCATATTTTAAATTGCAGTTGTAACAATATTTATGGGTAAAATAGAAATGGGGAACAATATTTCGTTAATTTGAACGTTCGGAACTTCAGGTACATTCTTATAGTCCGAATTTATTCGGGGAAGGATCAAATGGAAAACTTTTAGAAAAATATGGTTGAATTTTAATGTGCTAGGGTGATCCCAAAAAAACTAACATTCGAATCTCGTTTCGGATAATGGCTCATTTTGTAAAATTCCCGAAAAACTAAAACGCGTTTTGTTAAACAGTGTTCAGGAGTTGCGCCCACTCCCACAATTTTCCCATAAGATTATCATTTGAAAACCCCTATTTTTACGATTATGATATTGGAAGGAGTATATTTAAATGAAATGAGTGCAAATTGCATAGACTTTTTAAAATCACATCCCCAAGTATGACGCTTGCATTGATTTTGGATTTTGACCTGCTCAACGCCGCCCAGCATGAAAACATTTTAGCAGTATATTGGTCGTAAATATTACTTCTGTGTATTTTTTTAATGATCAAATAAAAAACTTCCATACATTTTTTCATTAACTATTGATTTTTTGAATCATTTTTATTTGTTTAAACAATACTTTTTCACATTTTTCGCAAATTATGGGTACTCTCACAACGAGATAAACTAATTAGGCAATATAAAAAAATCAGTACGGCCTATTGAATTTATTTTCAATTGTTTAAATTATTTTGTATTGATTAAATATAACTGTTGTCTGGAATGAGGCATAAAAGTGCATTTTATGCAAATTTGTCAACGAACTCGACAGCATTCCGATGTCATTTCTTTCTAACAAAATATTAAAAATTTACACCTCCTCTGAGTGATATGAACTAATTGGCATAAATCAAAAATCAAAACGGTCGATTTACATTATTGTTAAATTTTTAAATAATTTTTCACTGTTGAAATGTAGTTTTTGACTAACATATTTCAGAAAAGTGCAGTTGTTCCAAAATTTTCAACAAATTTCCTTAGCTCCTTTTGTGTTGACTCTTTTCATTACTCATACCCATATTTTTCTTAACAATTTTACTTTTTTTAACACATTTTTTAAATAAGATATCAAAAATGTACACCTTCTATGAGTAACTTGAACGATTTAATTTAAAAAAGAAATCAACACGACAGATTAACTAATTAGTTCATGTCACTCAGGAAAAGTGAAAATGTTGTGGATAAAAGTATTAAAAGAAATGGAAATTGTTTAAACTATCATGGGCAAGTAAGAAAAAATGTCAGTATATAATTTGTTGAATAATTTAAAAAAATTACACGTTTCCGTCTTATTATAGTCAAAAATTATATTTAAAGAATTAAAAATTATTTATCAATTAAAATTAAAGCCAGTTAATCGTGCGGCCCCAATAGGGGCCCCTAGCGCTCAGGCCCCTAAGGGTTTTTTGCGTAAGTCTATCTAATGTGGGGCCCTGGCATAAGACATGCAGGGATGTTTCCTCATCCCTGCCGCATTTTCTGCAATTGTGCGTGGGATTTGAACCCCATTTTGTACATGTGATAGTTCAAGCAGTTGTGCCGTGTGAGCATCTGTCCCACTATCCTTAGGTCTTTCTTGGTTTCGGGCCTATGTATTCCATTGCTGTCCCGATTTAGGCCAGCTGGACTGCTTTTTCGTGACACTTGATCCCTGTGTGACCAGAAATCCATATAAGTGTCAGTTTTTTTGTACAATTCGGTTTAATGCAGTTAATGTCGTTTGGCTGTCGCTTGTACTGTCATAGATTCCTGCTCCTGACCCCCTTCACCTCCTCTCCTTTTGTGCCGTCTGTATACCAGATTTCCCATTGGAGGAACGGGTTTCCATTTTCTTTCCACATATCCCTATTTGCTCTTCCCAGGCGGCCCATTACGTTAGCTGCCCCGGCAGTTATTTGTAACGAGTATAGAGGCTCTTCACAAAGCATGTATCCTATCTACGCTGTGGCCATAATCCTCATTGCTCCAGTAACGCCCCTAGACGCAAGCGTTTGCACAGTCTTTCCTGCATCGTTTCGAGATTCACCCGTGGTCACCAGATCACGACTGCGTATATGAGCCTTGGTTTAAGGACAGCAGAGTAG
>CAKNWU010131548.1:1080-13610 GCA_932072015.1 Andricus quercustozae | reverse complement strand
CCATCTATATGACTTGAAGATTGAAGGTTGGCAAAACTTCCCTTTTTTTAAATATATTTCTGCACCGTCTGTGATATTATAAATCTGTTCGGACTATATGATTAACTTTAAGATAATCCAGAATGACTTTTTGGTATTCATAAACGGCAGCGGTGCTACGAGACAAATTATTTGAAATTATATGCATGCATTTGTGCTTTAATTCTTTACCTTCACGATAATCGATATCTATTCACGAATGCATAGTTTTCAGCAAACTCAAATGTGATAATAAAGTCAACCTTACCTGGTCAATGCTTATTTGATTAAAAATGGTTAGTAAATTATCGTCAAGAGGTGCTTTACCAGGGCAGGGTTCACACTCATCTAGATAGATGAATGAAAGTCGTAGGCACAGAGCACATTATTACATTTATAAGGTCTCGATATTCGTTCAGACTCATCTCTATATTTTCTGTTAACCTCTCAATATTTATTTCGCTCAGCATCAGTTCAACATTTTCATAGTAAGTGCAAAGACCCACAGTATGAGTGTCACTGCTTCCTGCTAAAGCAGTTCTTTTAAGTTCCCTTAAATTCTGTCATATTCTAAGCGAACTTAAATTCTTGAGAATTTAATAACTCTACTCACAGAAGATGGAGGGGAAAACTAATGCCATTATTGGCACGTTCACCATCCACAGAGAGAGCAATCTGAAACAGTGCAGCGAAGCGTGAGAAATAAAATGAAAACGAAGTAGTACCGAGGAGACTGCAGGCGGGCTGGAAGAATCTGGGGAGAGAAATTTGCACGTAGAAGATAGTGGTTTAAAGATGGGAAAGCCGTAGACCATAAGCATTACGTGGAATATAGTCATATACAAACAAAATTATAATTCACAAGTCAAAGTTAAGCAAGCCACTGCAGGCAAGCACGTCTCGTCTGAGTATTTTATCAAACGATTGAAACCAAATCGAAAAAAGGCCGCGCCAACCCCGTCCCTCATCAGGGATTCACGAAGAATACATATGGTTTCCCCATCTGTGTTGGGTAAAAGCACTCATGTTCCTCGCCCACAATGAAGCCAAGGTCGGCTTTGACGTTAAAACAGCAAGTGAAGAAAAAATGGTAGCTCAATGAATGATCATTTTAAATCTCAAAAAGTTATACGTTAAAGAGCCTGAAACGAATATCACAAAAAAAAATTATATAGCTTACAGACCCGAAAATCTGATAAATAGTAAGGAAAATTAATACCTTTTAACGACAGTGAACTTTGAAACATAGTTTTTTATTGAAAAAATAATAGGAAAAATCTGAAAAAATTGATGCTGCTACTTTAAACATTTCTAAACAAATTGTTGTTACAAAATTTGCAGAATATAACAAATTGTTCGTTTTTTGTACATAAATATACAACTGTACTATCTGCAGTGATAATGAAGATAATGAAGTGATTTAAATTAGAGTTAGTTGAACTATTTGTAATTAGTTACAATTTGAAAGAAGTATGTTCTTCCTTTTCACTTCGTTCAAATTGCGATGTACTGCTGGTTTCTTACACTTGCTTTCCAGTACACGGAAAAAATGTATCCGTAAAAAAGTCACGAACTCGTAGCTAGGTCTCGGATATGAGAAAAATTTATCGGATATTGATGTATTTTCGTAAATAAGCTGCGAACTTTGAGAAAGAATTGACGAACTCGATTTGAAAGTTCCAAAACGGTTCATCACCTTTTTTTACGTGAGTAATCACAAAAATATTACGAGTGATTGGGAAAAGATTCTCAGAGCACTCACGAGCTTGCCCGACAAATCTGGGAACTAGAACGTAGGTTCGCCTGTACGTGGCCCGCACAAACGCTTGCCCAAACGCCCGAACCTAGAACGGGACACAGAATTATATTCAGCTCCTCCAGTATTAGCCATGTTCGATTACTCCTTTCCACAAATATTCCGATACTCTGCTGCGAAAGCTCCTGCTATGTCTCCCTTCAGGGCAACTACTCATGCTGTAGCGGGTAGCCGGTCTAACGGCCCAAAATTCAACGAAGTAGTCCGCGAAATTTTGAACTTTTCATGTATTAGCGGGTCATTTTGAAAGTTTAAAATATCACTCTTTCAATATCAATGATCTTTTATTGACAAATTTCGACATATATATTTTTTTTAACCAGTACTATCAATAATATTCTCATCATTATATAAATAAACTTGGACATTTCATAATTCTCTTACAAGGAGTATTAAAAGTTCTACAAGCAACGAATAATCATAATTGAGCGATAAATTAGACCGGAAATCTACAAGGGGTGGCTTTTTTGTCGTTGTTGAATATTATTGTGTGGTTGAGGATATGAGCGAGAATCTCGAGTGGGCTGAGGCGGAGCTCGTTAAACGTGCAAGGAGTAGTTCTTGGGAGCGTTTGAATATTACTGCGGCAATGGCGATATTAACTATAGTCTTGGGAAGATATCTGGGGTGATTATTTTGTATCAACAATTTTTTCGGCTGTTTAAGTACAAGGCAGCTGAGACGGGTTTCGATAAATGTACGTGAGGTTGTTTTTTGGGATTATTCAATATTTCTGTATAGAAGAGTATATTAAGTAGAGTCTTAGGAACAAGTCCGGGGTGATTATTCTTTATTTTTAATCGTTACAGTGGTTTTAGTTAATGGCACTTGAGACCGAGTTCCTTAAATGGACTAGGGGTAGTTCTTCTGGGTTGTTGAATATCACCGCGACGATGACGATATTAACTAGACACTTGGGAAGGCGTCTGTCGCGATTATTTTTTATTTGAAATTGTTTTGGCTGTTTTAGTTGAAGGCAGCTGAGACCGGGTTCGCTAAATGTGCTAGGGGTAGTTTTTTGGTGTTGCTGAATATTACTACGTCGATAAAAATATGAAATAGAGTCTTGGGATAATATTTGGGGTGACCATTTCTCATTTGAATTTTTTTTTTTTAAGTTGAAAGCATTGAACGCTGGATTGTCCCACGAAACTTAGCATGCATATATATCCGTCGACTTAGACAGTGTAAGTACTAAGTTCAATAACCCGATAAGGCTTTATGAATCAACTACTGAAAATTGTTTTATTTGAACCGAGAAATTTGAGTTAAACCTCATCAACGGTAAGATGAAACTTCTCGGATTTGAGCGTAGACTTTTATACAAGCTATTATAATAACCGAAGCAGCATGACAATCAATTTCAAACTCCCGATCCGAAGAAACATTCCAGTTTTGTGAGAATCCAAAAACAATCTACGTCAATACGAATAAAAAAGTAATGTTCAAGTGCAGGTTACTAAAAAAAATCAAAATCTGTCAACGTTATATTCCAAATTATTTGACAGCTGATACACACAGTTGTGAAAACCAAACTATTCTACACTGGACTTATCAACACACGAGATATCAGTTCTGAAAACTGATTTACTATAAACTGAGTTACTATAAACAAGTTGAACACTAGATGATATAGATGGTTTAAATCAGGGACCCATCCGAAACTTTCGTTCCGTTACGTTATCGAAAAAGTACCAAATCTTTCGTTTCCTTTTCGTTACGTTCTGACAGATGAGAACAAAATTAAAAACGAAATTGTTATAAAGTCATATTTTACCCGTCTGCCTTTTAATATTTACATACGATCTACAAGACTTCGAATAAACTATTTTTTACAATAGGGTTGTTTCACAATTTTAGATAAAATCATTTTTTAATACATAATTTTAATCTAAACTCAATGTGCGTCCTAAATTTTTTTTCTGTTGAGTTGTTCAACAGAAAAAAATTATTAAAAATTGAAGGCGGGAAAACACTTATTCAAGTTGGTGTCACGTGACTCAGAGGTTCTCATAATTATGAATGTCGCGATGTGGCTCTTTGATGGAAACTAATGAAACTTATGATAAAGAGGTTATGTCACATAACCGTTTCATTTTCACTCCTCGTATTTCTACACTTACGTAATCACAATCACCATAAATATCTCTATTTTCGGGACATTTCTGCTATTGGCTTTTACGAAACCGTCCTTTGACATTTTTTTAAACAATATTTTGAGACTTCTATTTTCAACGTGCAGATAACCAAAACAAAAGATCGGCACAGAAAAAGATATTTGAGAATCACTGACACATAAGCTGTGATTGGTGAAATATCCGACCCCTTTGACGTCAGAGGGGCCCTCCAATCGAAATCGTGATAGAAAATTCATATTTCAACATTAAATTAAAAATAGTAAACAATACGTAACAAATATGTTATGGGCGTTTTTAAAATTAGAATTTTATAAACTATAAGATCCATTCATTGGAAAAGTGATATCTGATTTTGGAAACAACCCTATTACGCGTAATTAAAAAATGTCGTTACAATTGCGGTATTTTGAATAACGAAACCTAAATCAAGTGAATATAGTTACGTTTTGGCAGTATAGAAACAGAACGAAAATCACGAAAGTATTTTATTTCGTTTCGGTTGGGTCCCTGGTTTAAATCAAGTTAGAAATTAACGTCGTACACGTAAATGAAGTGAAACCACCACAGAAACTCTTACGTGCTGAGGGTATTTTGCGTTAGTATAATAACGCAGCGTCAACGCCAACCATTGTTACCTACTGTGACAACCTGTCATTTTACTTAAAAATTAGTACATTATTTTCTTCCTGAGTTCAAATCAATAGGCTCTATAGCATTCTGTGCCCCCGCGAAATTCACAAAGAGTCGATAGACGGCAAGATAAGAGTCCCTATTACTATGAGTCAAGGGATGGATGGAAAATTACCATCTTCGCGTATAGGCAAATTCTATTTAATGAGCCATTTTCCAAAACCACCGTCAGTCAGTATTCCGCCGGCAACTATGTTCAATCACCTGCCTCCTGATCTTCTACCTGTCGGCCTAACAATCTTCAGTTAGTCTGTTTTTTGTAGTCTTACCATTCTGTTCTGTCAGTCAAGATTCCTTATTATCTTAAAATCTGTTAATTTCCTGATTCGAGTTTGTATTTAAATGTGCCTATTGGAATAAGCGGAACGTAATTGTGTGACACGTGAAATGTGTGTAAACGCTGAAATTTATAATTGTAACCTTGTTGTTCTTCCTAAACTATACTTAAATGCAATGAGGGTAACGACTAATTGACTTAGCCCAGAGAGCGGCTCTTACAGCATTGCATTGGTTTTGTACACGACGCAGGTTTAGACGCTGGCTTTGATATTCTAGAAACTTCGGTGATCATGCGTAAACATGAATATGCGTATTAAGCATGGGTTTTCGTTGTCTTGATTGTCCTTGATGTAGGTCATAGGTACTATATAATGAGTATTATTATTATTTAGAGAACTTGTAGGCTCCGGAAGCTACGATCATCGTTCCTGGAAGCAAACAATCCCGACGCAACTGGAACGTTTACGTCATCCAATTCTGCTCCTTCTGTCCTAGAAGGTAAGAAAGAGCGGGAAATTTAAGCGAGAAAACATCGTTCAACACTGTTCCTTGGAGTCAGGTCTTTAGCCGCGGATGACCTTACGCGGTAGACCGGACAGTTAGGGATGAAGGTTTCACCACTGGATACTTTTTTAGAACTACCAATCTTTTTAGAATGTTATGAGGAATAGTGTTGACGGACCAGATGAAGTGATCCCAGAAGAACAGCCTTTTGCATCCGGCTTGCGATGGGATGAGCCTGACGCTGGCAAGCCGGAATCTTGTTGAGTTGGCTAAGAAATGAAGCTTTCATATCTCCAAGACAGTCGATTATGCGAACTACTAGATGGTACAGCCTGCTCAGCTGGAAAAGAAGTGCTTGTTATTTCGTCCGTTTTTCTTCCTCCTTTGCCGTGATATTACCATCGGCTTGTGCCGAGAATTCAATCACGTGAATCATCTTGGGCTTCAGATCTTGGAGGACAATATCAGGCTACGTAGCACTGATACGTTGAGTTGTGGAGAATGAGAAATTCCAGTAAATCTTACACTGATCATTCTCCACAACGGACTCGAGTTCCCCCTGGGCGTATGTCAAACGGGCAATAGATCAACACCATAGAAGTGCCTAAGACGCATTATGTCTCTCAATGTACCCGTAACGTGCATACTTTGAGCATCCACTGAGAACATTCCCAAGTGTTTCTGGTTCTTGCTTACACGCTCGGCAGTTAGTATCGCCTACAGGTATATTCATTATGCGCCCGCAGTAAACTAAGGTGTCTATAACGCCGTCTTTACAGGCAAAAATAAATCCCTCAGTCTCCGATCTCAATCCAGCAGACTTGAGAAACATGTTGGACAAACCCATCGAGAGCTCTTCTCTGTGTATGATGCCGTAGAATACACCATCAAGGGGCTTGTCAACATGTTCTCTTAGTAGAAGCGTATGTTCTGCTTCCTTTACACGACTTTTAAGCACCGAAGGTGTTAGTGATGGTAGGCCATGTGTAGTATAGCTGGAATCAAATGGGAGGCCAAGCTCCTCTGCGGCCCTATCTGCGACACGGTATAGAAACGCCGCAATATTGATGACTTCATGTTGATGTGCGAGTCGCATAAGAGAATCTGCAGTATGTAGAACTGAGCAGGCTGTAGCCCCTTATCTCGAGGTAGGTATATTCAAGGTACGGAAGATCTAGGATGATGACTTCGATGGATTGTCATCATCTTGCGTGTGCTTCGGTCAAGTTGCTTCAACTCATCGACGTTCCATTTTACTGCGCCAAATGTGTAGAGCAGTATAGGAACACCTAGCATATTGGTCGCCTGGATCTTATTCTTTCCAGATAATTCGGAAGCCCAAATTTTTCTGAGAATTTGGCGATACCTTTTTACAAGGGCCGTTTTTAACACACGCACATTTTGGGTTTCCGCTTGCGGTATTCCAAGATATGTATATGTTTCTCCATTACCAAGATGTTGAATGGTATTTCCGCCTATGAGTTGAACATCCCGATCGTCACTCGATGGTGTAGTTTCTAGTCGTCCTTCGTGTAGGTGGACGCAGGCACACTTGTCCAGTCCAAAGCTCATTTCAATCGCTTCAGAGTACATATTCACCACCTCCACGAGGATGCTCAGATCCTCTTTCGAGAAAACGTAGAGTTTAAGGTCGACCGTGTATAAAAGCTGGTTGGCCTTATATTCTCTTCTGTTCGGCGGGCCACATAGGCATCCAGAGCTTTTGTCTCGGAGGACAATAGATAGAGGCAAGAGGGAGATGCAGAAAAGTATCGGACTTAGAGAGTCTCCTTGGAAGACCCCTCTCTTACATGTGATATAGCTGGTAGTCACTTGTCTTTTGTCAGATGTTATGAAAAATCTTGTCCGCCACAAGGGCATAAGCTCTTTTATGCATCTCACTATTTTTTAATGGACCTCCAGGCACTCAAGGAGCTTGATAAGTAGCGCATGGTTCGTGTTATCGAATGACTTACGGTAGTCAAAATCCAAGCCATGGACAGATTGCGTCGATACCTGATCGAGTCTTGGGTAATACACCTGTCTATTAACAGGTTCTCCCTGCAACCTGCCAGCCCCCTCTTGCATCCACGTTATTCAATTATTGCACTCCATACCGGCTCGATAGATGTTAATATCCTCTCTTTAAGGATGCCAGTGAATAGCTTGTAGCTGGTGTTTAAACAAGCTATGGGCCTGTAGTTCTGTGGACTTGACAAATCTCCGGTCTTAGGGATCAATACCGTGCGTCCTTCCACTAGCCACTGCGGAATGGGTTGTTCTCCATTTAGAAAGTAGTAAATATACGAGCTAGATGTTGGTGCGTAGAAGCGAACTTCTTCCACCAAAAGTTGTTGATTTTATCTGGCCCTGGCGCTGAAAAAGTTCTTAGTTCTAGCGATAACTTTCTTCACTTCTTCAGCAGTAATTAGTGGACACTCTTCCTCTGGAGCCTGCAACCTTTGTCTTTGGCCAAAGTTACGAAAGAGTGATATATCTGAAGCGTCTTCATTTAGCTGATAAGTACCTCCATACACTTTCTCCCAGAAGACTTGAATCTTTTCTCGACTAGGCGGATTTTTACGGCACGTGACGTTTTATTGAGCAGGCAGGAAGGATGAGTAGAAAAGGTGGAATTTTCCTGAATCCATTTTACTCGCCGTTCAAGGCGCTGTTTTGCTGTTGAAAGAGATCTTATTTTTTGCGTCCACTGCTTGATGCTCGAAAGTTTACACTTGTTCAGCGTGTGATTTCCTTTCCTTAAGTTTCGAGCAAGTGCCCTAACTTTTGGAGTGAATTTTTCATTTGATGTTATGTAGCTAATCACGCACTGAATATTTTATGTATGCCGTCTCGCCTTTCAATTTTAAACTGAAGCTGTGCAATACGCTCGCGAGTCTTACTCAGGCGTACTGAAGTATCGTTACTTCTATTGTCACTAAGCAGAGAGACCGCCTTCTCGTAAACTACACAGTTAAGATTCCAGAGATTAACATCTTCGGGGAGCAAATCGGGGAGAGCATTATTAGCTTCAGATAATTTGTCCATCCTAAAAAAGACTTTTTGGTGGACAGATCTCCTACTTCTCATTTTGGCATTACGAGCTATCTGCAAAGGTGGTCTTGCTGGAACGGGTGGTATGTTCGCTGGAGCATGTTGCTCTTCTTCTTGCTGAAAAAGAGCTTCATATCCGTTTTTGCGCAAAAAGGATACCTGATCTCTTAAAGACTGAGGCGTTTTATGCGCATATTCCGGGTGTATATTAACCCAACGTTCATGTAACCTCTGCATGAATCCTCTTCGCGCCGGTGAGCTTCTTTGCCGACAGGTAAGGATGTCCCTCCTGAGTTAGTCCGAACACTTAAATCGATGATCTCGCGTTTGTCCGGGGTTTTTGCCTGGTCATCACCTCGGTTCGGTCCAATTGCCACTCCCAATGATAATAATTATCATTATTAAAAACATAAGGAATCTCATTTTTCGCTCAGGCTTAAGATGGTTACAGCCCAATATGTATATACACAATATGTATAATATTATTTTTTTCAAACTTTTTCTCTTGTAAACCTAAGGGTCCTAGCTATATGCCCGATCTCACAGTAATAATCAGCAACTTCAAAAATCCACCTATGGCACATTTAGCAGAGCACAGCTTATCTAGCTTAACATAAGACAACTAAAACCATTTATATTTAAATATTGGTCAACGATTTACTTACGAAAAACTTTACAATAAATTCTTAACCCCAAAGGTATCTTCAGAAATCCCTAAAAGCAACATTTAACTTATTGAACGAAACGCATGGGGCAGGTGGCTAGGGTGATTATTTTAAATTTTGAATTTTGTTGGAATTTTTAGTTAAAGACTATTGAAATGGGATTCGTGAATTCTGCTAGAGGTAGTTCTCGTGGGTTTTATAATATTCCTGCGGAAATGACGATATTAACTAACACGAGAGTCTTGGGTAGATTTCCGGGTTGATTGTTTCTAATTTCAAATTTTTTTGCGGTTCCAGTGGAAGGCAGCTGAGGTGGGGATCGTCAAATGTGCTAGAGGTAGTTCTTGGGGATTGCTGAATATTACTGTGCATATAAGAATATGAAATAAAGTTTCCTGAAGATGTCTGGGGTGATTATTTTGCAATTAAAATTTTTTTGGCTGTTTTAATTAAATGCAACTGAGATGGGCTTCGTTAAATGTGCTATAGAGGTGGTTCTTGGGGGTTGTAGTATATTACCTCGGCTATGGCGATATTAACTGGAGTCTTGGGCATGTGTCTGGGGTGATTATTTTTTATTTCAATTATTTTTTCTTAAATGTGCCCGAAATTCCTTACTTTTTTTAAAATTTTTTAGTTTGCATAGCACTGACTATTTACTTATTATGCTAGCATTTTTTTGGCTCAGTTCTTAAGATTCAAAGCTACCTGACTCAAATTTTCTCGCCGATAGTAGTTAATATCGCCATTGCCGCAGTTATATTCCTCATTCCCCAAGAACTACCCCTGGCACATTTAACGAGCTTCGTATCAGCTGCTTCCGACTAAAAAAGGCAAGAAAAATACAAATTAAACATAAACGCGCCAGGCAGCTTTACAATACTATAGTTAATATCGCCATTGACGCAGTAATACTCAAGAACCCCCAAGAACTACCCCTAGCTAGCCTGGGGTGATTATTTGTCATTTGAAATTTTGTTGGCTGTTTAAGTTGAAGGCAGCTGAGCTGGGGTTCGATCAAGGTACTAGACGTTGTTTTTTTGAGGTTCAATATTACTGTAGAGACGATGATATTAACTAGATTCTTGGGAAGACGACTGGGTTAACTATTTTTAATTTGAAATTTGTTCCGCTGTTTCAGTTAAAGGCAGCGTTGACTGGGTTCGTTAAATGTGTTAGAGGTAGTTTTTGGTGCGTTGTTGAACATGACTGCGGAGATGGTGTTATTAACTAGCTGCTTGGGAAGGTGTCTGGGGTAATAATTTTTGTATTTAAAATTGTTTTTGCGTTTAGTTGAATGCAGCTGAGACGAGATTCTTTAAATAAACTAGGGGGTGTTCTTGGGGTTATTTATTAAACTATGGGGATGCTGATAGCAGCTAGAGTCATGAGAATGTGTCTGGTGTGATTATTTTTATTTTTAATGTTTTGGAGGTTTCAGTTTAAGGTAGCTGAGACGGGGTTCGTTAAATGTGCTAGGGGTAGTTCTTGAGGGTTGTCGAATATTAGTGCGGCGATGGCGATATTAACTATAGTCTTCGGAGAATGTCTGTGGTGACTATTTTTTCTTTCAAATTTTTGTTGTGGTTTTAGTTTACGGCAGTTGAGACGGCGTTTGTTTAATCTGCTAGGGGTAGTTCTTGGGGATTGCTGAATATTATTGCGGCGATGGCAATAATAATTAGTCTTGGAAAAGTGAGAGGGGTGATTATTTTTAATTGAAATGTTTTATGGCTGTTTCAATTGAAGGCAACCTAGCAGGGTTTGGTTTAATGCAACAGGGGTGGTTTTTTTGTTGGGTTCTGTTTAGAGTTTTGCGAAGGTGACTGGTGTAATGATTTTTGTTTGGAAATTTTTTTTCCTTGCTTTTTGAAGCCCGCAAAAATCATTGACTTCTTATTTACATTGTTTTGGTTTTGTTTAATATCTATACTTAAGTTAGGGGTAAGGGTGTTATGGGTTGTTTTTTGCGAAGTAATTTGTGCAGTTTTAGAGAGCCCAAAAAAGCCCAAAATTCTGGTGCTGTTGATTTTTTTAATATTTGAATTTTGCTGTAGTGGACGTGCATGCATCCAGCACCTCCTCACATAATTCTGTTTTCTGAGAAAACTAAAGGAGCACAAAACTCAGCGTCTATGCCGAAAAATAGCCAAAAATGATGGCATTAAGAGGATGTTCAAATTTCGTTGTGGAGGTGCTAGCGGAACGCACCTTTTCTTCATACAGTTTGAAGTCATCAGCAAGAAATAGAAAAAAGCACGCTTTGATTACTGTGAACAAGTCATTATTTCATGAATTTGTATTAAAAACAACAGAGAGCTAAGGTGAGAGTC
The DNA here is from genome assembly GCA_932072015.1 of Andricus quercustozae. Taxonomy (NCBI): domain Eukaryota; kingdom Metazoa; phylum Arthropoda; class Insecta; order Hymenoptera; family Cynipidae; genus Andricus; species Andricus quercustozae. The sequence goes on along the minus strand of CAKNWU010131548.1, from coordinate 2,113 downwards.
CTGGGGTATACTCGAAGTTTCATGAAACTCTTCGGAATTATGATAATTTACTCTTATCATTTGAAATCTATTACTGCAAACAAAACAACCTTCGTTCTATTTTCACATTGTTTCCTTAAGCGAAATCACACTAAATTGCAAATAAGTACTATACTATCGTAACTTAATCATTTTATACATTGTAATTTGAAAGTATACTGCACGTATACTGACTAGCTGATTGTAAATATTACCAAAGCTTTTTTTTACAGTGGATCCACTTAATTTAACGCTCGGAAGTCGGTAACTTTTACGCTTAGCTACGTTCTCACTATAGAATCTAGAAAAATGTCCCCTATACCTCCTAACAGCCAAATAATGAATGATATGATAATGAATAATGAATGAACTAACAGAAATAATGATTTTTTAAGATAATTGATTTAATGACTTGTCATATTTATCTTACGAAAAAAATATTTGCTGTAAGAAATTAAATTTGTCCAATAATAATTTTTATTATTTTTTATTGAATTCAATTCTACAAAAGCAAGCTACAGCCTTGATTTGTTTCTAACAACATCCGAAATATAGTTAATTCTGTCAACTTGTCACTTCTCTATTTTGTACTCTATCATCAAGTTATCTGAAAGTTATAATAAATCTATGCTTTTACCAGTTACAAATCCTGTTTAATATATTCGATATTCCGATAAGACCCACAAAATCGGATGTGTGTTCGGGAAGAAGTGAGGTTGAAAAACCTTTTTGTTTAAAATAAGTTTCTCATACTCAGCACGCATCGAAGGTTTGGGCGAAGAGAACTCCGATATTTTGAAGCTCCAAGTGAAAGCCTTATTAGTAAAAAACGACGCTTGGGTTACGTCTCTGGTAAAAAAACCTAGACCAGCTATAGTGGAAGGTGAAGAGAAATCTGAAAGGGCAGCGCAGGCCTGGGTTGCTGTTGACAGAAAGGCTCTGAGATTTTCCACAAGAATCATATGGTTAACTTCATCGACGGCCTTTAAAAAATCCGTACCCAGTCAGCACAAAC
>CAKNWU010131483.1:1074-18048 GCA_932072015.1 Andricus quercustozae | reverse complement strand
ATCATTAAGTTCATCCCCTTTTCATCGCCTGCTAACAGAACTACGTCATCCGCGTATGCTAGAAAGTATAGTTTGCTGTTACCCAAGATCGTTCCCCCTTTCCCTTTCTCCTTTAGCTTCTCCTCTAAGTCTGCGAGCAGCATATTAAAGAGTAGCGGACTCAACGGGCTCTTCCTGTCCATCAAAGCGCCCGCGGCCCCGGGGGGGCGGTGGGAGGAGGGAAAAGCTGCGGTAAAATCTCCGAACAAGGTGACTAATTTCCCTCTCTTTCTCCATAAATTTCTGTTAACCAAGTAGTTGAGAACGTACATGTTATCTATTGTCCCCATCCCTTTTCTGAATCCCGTCTGATTGTGTGGGATACTTTGTTTCCCCTCTATTTGGCTCTCTGAACTATTTTTGAGAATTTCTGCGTATATTTTATAACCTACTACCATAAGAGTGATCTCTCTGTACTCCTCTACCTTCTTTCCACCCCCTTTCTTGACAAGCGGTACCACCAACCCTGTCATTCACTCCTCCGGCCACCCTTCTCCTTTTCAGACCATGTTGCAGATCTTCCACATCTCTTCCCTAACCCCAACTCCTCCATACTTTATCGCTTCGTTCTCCATACCATCCTCTCCTGTAGCCTTGTTTCTTTTGAGTCTATCTACTGTCTCATCCACTTCTTTTTTTTTTATTTCGTTCCCTTCCTCCATTTCTTCCTGGACTGTCCTTCTTTTTCCCCCATCGATCCTATTTTGTTCTCTCCCTAACAGCCCCTTGAAATAATTCGTCAACTCACCCATTTCTATTTCTTCATTCACGCCCTTTCTTCCTCCTCTTTCCCTATTTATCACATCCCAAGCCCTACCTTCTTTGATCGCTTTTTCTACTTTTTCCTTGCATTCCTACTTTCCCCTTTGCTTTTTCCTTTCCATCATCCTCTCATGTTCTCTTTTTCTCCTGTTGTAATGTACCTTCTCCAATTCCCCTTTTCTCCATTTTCTTACACACTCTTTCATTCTCTCTTTATTCTCCCTGCATTCCTCGTTCCACCAGCCTCTTTTTCCCTTTTCTCTTTCGTCTTTTGTACCTATCTCATCCCTTACCTTCTCAATTGATCCTTTCAACCTTTCAATTAACGAGTCTACTCCCTTCTCGTTCTCATACCTAACCTTCTCCTCTTCCACTTTCTTTTTAAACTCTTATAATTTCTCTATCCCACATACTCCCATTTTTGTGTTCCTTTCTCCACCTTTTTCCTTTCTCCCTCTGCCATTCGTCACCTTTCAGTGTAGCTATTACCAGGAAGTGCTCGGACTCTATCTCATTCCCCACATTCATACTGTCTATCATATTCCTTATCCATATTCCTTATGTGATCTCTCCTTTCGTATTACCATTACATATAGACTATCCTGTTTCTCTTATTACGTCTAGTAACCTCCTCCCCTTTCGGTCTGTCTCCCTATGTTTGGAGCTCCTTATATAGGCCTCCTTTTCTTCATCCCAAAACCCTCCCCCTTGATCGCCAGTCCAGGCATTCAAGTCACCTCCTATCAACACCAACTCTTTCTTCTTTTCCTCCATCCACCTCCTTATTTCTCTCCAGCCTTCCTCTTCCCCTCTTCTTCTATATATACAAACCACGGTTATTTTGACTTTTCCAATTACTACCCTTCTTATCATTGTACCATCCTTTTCCTCCCTGTCCTCTTCTGTTCAACCTCGTACTACCAATTCTTTCCTCACCCCTGAGACCATGCCGCCCATCCCTCTAGCGTTAACGTGTTCCTTTCTTGCTTCTTGAATTGTCCAAACATAACCTTTAGGTAAAATCCTCTTCATCCCATTCCAAGCCTTCTCATCCGCCCAGGTTTCACTCATCATAATCACATTCCACTTTTCTAAATCCCGCCAAAATACTTCATTCTTGTTCTTTCAGCCTGAGACATTCCAGAATGCCACTTTCACGTGTCTATCTTTTCCTACTGCTCCTTCCGTCTTTGTCTTTAGCCCCTTCTTTATTTTGTAAACCCCGACGGGTTTCCTTCCTTCTTATTTTTCTGTTCTTTGTCTTTCTTATTCCCTTGCCTTGTTTCCCACGCTCTCAAATCTTCTATTTCTTCGTCCCAGATCCACATCTCTCCGTTTACCCAAATTCTATCTCTCCCTATTATTACCCTTCTACCGTTCTTTCTTTCCGCCCATGCCCTCTGCTCAACTAGCCATTTTCTTCTCCTTTCCTGCAATGTCAGATCTTCTTCTTTTCTCTCTGCTCTTCCTTTCAACAACTTCTTTTTTCTCATTATTTTGAACCTATCCTCCTCGCACCTTAATGTCACCAGAAACATGCCTACCCTCCCTTCCATCTTTATTCCTACTCTCTTCACCCCTTCAACTCTCACTTGTGCTCCTATTTCTCTCATCAGATTCTTAACTTCTTCCTCCCCCGTTTAACTGTTCACTTTCAGTCCCTTGATTATCAAATTCTTTTTCCTCTTTGATCTTTGCTCCCCTTCTATTCGTCTTTCGATCTGTGTTAATCTACTGCGTGGCCTCTCATTTTCTATATGCAGGCTCACCCCACCTTCTCTTGCGTTCTGGCCACCTATTATCTCAGTCCTACCTTCCTCAGCGTTTACTTCTAATTTACTCACTCTCTCTCTTCTATTACTTTCATCTCCCTTTTCCTATTTTCCTCATATTCTCTCTGCTGATTTTATGTACACTCCATTTTTTCCCAAACTTTCTCTTTTTCGCCTTTCCATAATTCTTCCCACTCTTCTATTTCTTTCTTATTTTGTGTACCTCCTCCTTGAGCTCCCCCGTTGCCTTTTCATGTCCTCCAGCATCCCACATGTCTCCTCTCTAAATCCTGAAAACATTTCTTGGATCTTTGTCAGCAAGTTCCACTTACCCTTCTCTCTTTCCGGTGTTTTTCATTTGATCTTTTTCTTAATATTTTACCCACCTCTAACTCTTCATTTCCCTCTTCCCTTTTTCTTTTTTCCTCTGCTGACTTCTCCCCTCCACTAATTACTCCCTCGCTGCTCGTCGCACTCATCCGTCTTCGCCAATCATTCAGAAACCGGGTTGATCCTAAGCTATGCGAGTGTTGTGCAGCTCGGTTGAGTTTTTGCAAGTTCGTGGGTCTGCCTCGCTTATTACCCGACTACCAAACTGTTGTGGTTGCCGCGGTTCCCTCACTCCTAACCAGCGGCACGTATCGTTCGTCCCCACTACGTGCACAGCTTTCCTCGATGCCCGCCTTATCCCTTCTCTCTCTTACTTCACGCAAGTCCTACCTCGACCGGTTATTCTCGCTTGCAGTGCTCATCTGCTGCCCTCTGACTGGACTCCGTGTTACCGGCATCCTTCTTATCTACTGAGCAAGAACTAAAGCACTGCGTCACTTTCTTCCCGCCTAAAGTTTCACGAAATCCAACCGAACCTCAAAATCGACCCTTATTTTTCACTTTTGCCACCACATTCACACTTCCATCCACCCCCTTAAATCTCACTCAAACTCTCACCCCTGCCTTCTTTACTTACCGCAATTTCACCACGCTCACTTCTCTTTCCCTTTCTTAATAGCCAAAAAACTACTACTCTGAATACGTTTATGAACATTTTTAAAATGATTAATAATTATTATAAATTTGCGAAAAATCGTAGAAAAAAGTCTTCGAAAAGATATTCTTATTTGCCTTCGTTAACAATTTTAGCCTAGTAGTTTAAAAATAGATAAATTCTCAATTTGCTGATAAAATTTTTTTAAATAATTAATTATATTTGGGAATTTACAAAGTATCACAGAAAAAAGTTATCGGAACAATATTCTTAGTTAATTCTGTAACAAGATGTAGCCTATTCCTTGAAAAACAGCCAAACTCTGTATATGTTTATGAATATTGTTTAAATAAATAATAATTATTTTACATTTGCAAAGTATCGTGGAAATCTTGATTCACGAAACTAATTGATCATAGCCGTTGAAAAATGGACAAGTTCTTGATTTCTTTATTAAAAATGTTTAAATAATTAATAATTCCTGTAAATTTTTCAAAGCATCATATAAATAAATCATCGGAATGATATTCTTAGTTAATGCTGTAAAAAAATGTAGCCTATTTGTTAAAACATGGCTAAATTCTAAACTTTTTAATGAAAATGGCTTAAATCATTATTAATTCTTGTGAATTGACAAAGCAACATAGAACAGAGTCATCAGAAAAACTTTTCATAGCAACATAGAAAAAAGTAATCGGAAAGACATACTTAGTTGACTCCATAAAAAAATGAGCCTATTCATTTAATAATAGACAAACTCTGAATTTGTTTATGAGAATTGTTTATATAATTAATAATTATTGTCAATGAGCAAAGTATCGTAGAAAATAGTTATTGGAAATACATTAGTTGTTGATTCTGGAAACAAATTGGGCCTATTCTTTCAAAAATAGCAAAACTCTTCATTTTTTAATTAAAATTGTTTAATTAATTAATAAATCTTGTAAATTTGTAGGTTTGACCTTGAATTAACCTTGACCCTGACCTGATGGGACCAAACGGACAACGGATTTGAATGCAGCGTCCCCGAAAACCTATAGGTAACCTGACTTAATTGGTTAGCGATGAATTTTGTAAGTTTGGCCTTAAACTGACCTTGACCCTCACCTGATGGGACGAAGCTGACAAAATGGATTCGAATTCAGCGACCCCAAAAATATAAGACCCACCTAGTCTGGCCCATGTTGCAAGGGTTTAGATTTTGTGGTCCTGTGTAATTATTGTAAGTTTGCAAAATACTGTAGAAAGGAGTTATTGAAAATACATTGTTAATGATCCCGTAAACAAATTGAGCCCATTCATTGAAAAATGTCCGAAATCTTAATTTGTTGAAATAATTATTAATTATTGTAAATTTGTAAAGTATCTTAGAAAAAGTCATCGGAAAGATATTCTTGATTAATTCTGCAAAAAATTGAGCCTGTTCGTTGAAAAATAGCCAAACTCTAAATTTTGTTATGAAAATTGTTTAAATTATTAATCATTCTTGTCAATTTACAAAGCAACATAGAAAAGAGTCATCAGAAAAACTTTTAATAGCAATATAGAAAAAAGTATTCGGAAAGATATTCTTGGTTAATTCTCTAACAAAATTTAGCCTCTTCGTTGAAAATAGGCAAAATCTGAATTTGTTAATCAACAGAGAAAAATAGTCTTCGGAAAGACATTCATAGTTGAGTCCGTAAACAAATTATGCCTATTCCTGGAAAAATAGTGAAGCTCTAAATATGTTAATAAACATTGCTTCTATAATGAATAATTATGTTAAATATTTAACTTATCATACATAGGAAAGAGTTATTTGAAAAACATTTTTTATTGATTTCGTAAAAAATCGAGCCTATTGGTTGAAAACTGGTTAAAACCTTAATTTGTTTATCAAAATTGTTTAAATAATGATTAATTCTTTGAAATTTGCAGAGCATTATTCAGAAAAGTCACCGGAAAGATATTCTTACCTAATTCTATAAAGAATTAGGCTTTCTTGTAAATTTACAAAATATAGAAATGAGTCATCGAAAAAACAATCTTAGTTGATTCCATTAACAAAATGGGTTTCGCAACAGAATTGTTACCATTAAAAGGAACTCGGCACGGCCCTACACGAACGGGTTGCTAGGCCGCACCCGAGAAAAGGTGTAACCCTACGATGGGTCCCGAAGTCCCGGTAGTAGGCGCGTTCCTTAGTCAGTCTAGTCTTGACCCTTTGTTAGTTCGCCAAAGTTTTTACGTGCCTCTCGCAACTGCTACAGAAGTGTCGCGGCACCCAACCCTGGCTTCGCCTCCTGGAGAAGATCTCCACACTTCTAAAACCGTCCTGGTAACGACGAACCACCTTCATCGGGCTACCCGCCCTCTCCTAGAATCGCCTGCCAGTTTACCGCCACGAACTGTCGGACACCGGCGATTAGTGTAATTGCCAATAAATGATCTTCTTGCTTTTAACCGAAGAACTTCTCTTTTATTGTGTATCAAACTTTTTTGATCATTTTTTGCATGCTATTGATTCCACATGCCCCGTCATTTTAGGATTGATTTCTAAATTTACGATGATTTATATCTGCTCATGATTTATATGTACCTGTGATTATTATCCTTGAGAATGATTTGAAGTGCCTATTATATGATATTTGAGGTAATATGAATTTACAATTATGCCATGTACTAGTACATGTGAATATTACAACAAGTATTCGCATATCCTAATTAAGGGGTTAAACGAATTACGCAAAGGAAACCACAAACGGAAATTAAAATAGCAATTTCTTTTGACGGTAATAAGAATAAAAAAAGATTCTAGTTTAAAAAGAATGCAACTAGAGCGGATTAAAGGATAAAAACTAAACATTTGAAAAAATTAGAATTTTTTTTGGATAGCAGAAACTTAGCTTTTGAAAAATAAAATAAAAATCACGGAAATTACCAAAGGATAAAGCAAAACCTGAAAATTGGAATAGCATATATTTTTATTTTCGCTGTATATTACAATCGCCCTACTTGGCGAAAATTTCAAGCGCGGTAACGAGTCACCACACGCAACACGTACCCTCGCGAGTCAAATGCAAGTTCACGCGTCGTATCTCCCAAACAAAGTGTCCTTCGACACAAATCAACATATTTTCGAATTCTCTGACCATTAAATGACCAATTAAAATTTTAATTGAAACTTCTCGAATGAAATCGGATTTTTAAATTAGAAACCCACATCGAACGAATATACAGGTTGTCCTTTCCGTACAAATAGTAACTCAATTTTAAATTAAATGAAATTGCGATTAGGAAAAATTAAAATTACAATGTCGAAACCTACAGTCATGGAAAACGATCATAAGAACCTAGATTTGGAAGGTACCGCTGCACTTCCAACCCAAAACATAAACTTACACAACGTCACAACAAGACCTACTATTCAAAATGAGGTCATAATCGCAACCCAAAATCCAGGTACCATTCCAGAAGTAATTGATAGGTCGATAGGTCGTGGCAGAGGTTTCGTCAGGAAAAATATAGAAACCCAGATAAAAAGCAATAGGTTAGACAGAGGTAGAGTGACTCAATCAACATATACTGAACCAACTCAAACTCAAAATAACTAGCTCTCACTCCATGGCCTTACTCAAATTCCAAAAAGAAGCTTTGATCCCATTAATAATACATATTATTGGGATCATGAAACCTTACGCACACTAGGCGCGTCTGTTAAAAGGAATAAAATAAGACAGGGAACAAACCAAAATATTAATATACAAAATAGAAATAGGTCACGAAATCGGCCCCAAACAAACAACAAAACTTTTGACTGCGTTTACTTTTTGAACTTTTAGAAAGCGTAGAGTTCAACGAATTTATGAACAAACAAAGGGAAAGATTTTTCCAAGAAAGAGAAATAAAAGAAAATAATTCAAAACTTAGATTAAACCCGTCTGCTCATAGTTCTTTTAAAAACGAAAGAGAAAAGATAAAACCTAGTTACAGAAAAAATAAAAGCGAGTCTCAAAACAGGCAATCTGTTCAATTTGATTTAAGAGAAATTTTACAGGAATATAATCAACGTTTATAAAATAATATTGAAAACCGTAGTAGATTGATAAATATCAATTTAAAATTACAAAACTGCGATGACAGCGAACCTTTAGAGGGCAAAAACAAATCAAATCATAACAGAACACGTAGAATCTCAACAATAACTAACAGGTCAAACAGACGTTCTACAATTCACATGAATAACCCAGACACAGATTACGAATCCGACAATCAATTAAAGAATGCAACGATTCCAGCTACGAATTTTCCTTTCGGCATAATACAAACGCCTTTTAAAATCATGAGTAATTGGTTAATCAAATTCCGAAATAATAAAGACGATAGTTCCGCATATTTTCTCGAAATTTAGACGCACTACTAATCGAAGATGCAAAAGATTGGTGCGAAAAAAATAAAAATTTTTGGAGATGTTTATCTGATTTTTTCGAAGATTTTAAAAACGCTTACATTGGCGAAAGATTTTCTGATGAAATTAGGCAAAAAATTAAATTATGCAATTAAAAAAGAACACAAGACATCCACTTTTACCTAAAAGAAATTAGAAAACTCTTGACTAAACTCTGCCCTGGAAAAAACATATAATGGAAATTACGTAAAACATATGAACCCTCAGGAAAGAATACAACAGGGATATAAAAAAACGATTTTGAAACTTTTGAACAATTAGAGAACTTAGGTCAAAAATTCGAGAGCAATTTTTACAAATCACTGAACATAAAGCATTCAAGTCTTCTGGGAGAAAGTGTATGGAGATACTTAGCAGCTAAATGAGGACGCTTCAGATATATCACTCTTTCGTAACTTTTGCCAAAGACAAAGGTTGCAGGCTCCAGAGGAAGAGTGTCCACTAATTACTGCTGAAGAAGTGAAGAAAGTTATCGCTAGAACTAAGAACTTTTCAGCGCCAGGGCTAGATAAAATCTACAACTTTTGGTGTAAGAAGTTCACTTCTACGTACCAACATCTAGCTCGTATATTTACTACTTTCTTAAACGGAGAACAACCTATCCCGCAGTGGCTAGTGGAAGGACGCACGGTATTGATCCCTGAAACCGGAGATTTGTCAAGTCCACAAAACTATAGGCCCATAGCTTGTTTAAACACCAGCTACAAGCTATTCACTGGCATCCTCAAAGAGAGAATATTATCATCTATCGAGCCGGTATGGAGTGCAATAATTGAACGGGGTGGATGCAAGAGAGCGCTGGCAGGTTGCAAGGAGAACCTGTTAATAGACAGGTGTATTACCCAAGACTCGATCAGGTATCAACGCAATCTGTCCATGGCTTAGATTGACTACCGTAAGGCATTCTATAACACTAACCATGAGCTACTTATTAAGCTCCTTGAGAGCCTGGAGGTGCATTCAAGAATAGTGAGATTCATGAAAGATCTTATGCTCTTATGGCGGACAAGATTTGTCACAACATCTGACAAAATACAAGTGACTACCAGCTATATCACATATAAGAGACATATAAGAGACATATCATCTCCTCTTCCAAGGAGATTCTCTAACTCCGATACTTTTCTGCATCTCCCTCTTGCCTCTATCTATTGTCCTCCGAGACAAAAGCTCTGGATACCTATGTGGCCCGCCGAACAGAAGAGAATATAAGTTCAACCTCCTTTTATATATGGTCGACCTTAAACTCTTTGCTTCCTCGAAAGAGGATTTCAACATCCTTGTGGAGGCAGTGAATAGGTACTCTGAAGCGATTCGCATGAGCTTTGGACTGGACAAGTGTACCAGCGTCCAGCTACAGCAAGGACGACTAGAAACTACACCATCGAGTGACGATCGGGATGTTCAACTCATAGCCGGAAATACCATTCAACATCTTGGTAATGGAGAAACATATACATATCTTGGAATGCCGCAAGCGGAAACCCAAGATGTGCGTGTGTTGAAAAAGGTCCTTGTAAAAAGGTATCGCCAAATTTCTGGAAAAATTTCGGCTTCCGAATTATCTGGAAAGAATAAGATCCAGGCGACCAATATGCTGGCCGTTCCTATACTGCTCTACACATTTGGCGCAGTAAAATGGAACGTCGATGAGTTGAAGCAACTTAACCGTAGCACACGCAAGATGATGAAAATTCATCGAAATCATCATCCTAGATCATCAGTACCTAGAATATACCTACCTCGAGATAAAGGGGGTAGAGGCTTGCTAAGCTTGGAGTGTCTTCATCGAAGAACGGTTCTGGCTACAGTCTGCTCAGCTCTAAATAGTGCAGATTCTCTTATGCGACTCGTACATCAACATGAAGTCATCAATGTTGCGGCGTTTCTATACCGAGCCGCATATAGAGCCGCAGAGGAGCTTGGCCTCGCATTTGATTCCAGCGATACTACGCATGGCCTAGCATCACTAACACCTTCGGTGCTCAAAAGTCGTCTACATGAAGCAGAACATACGCTTCTACTAAGAAATATGAAGCACTTCGTTTCGAACTCAGCAGGCTGTACCAAGGCTACACAGTCCACCTTGTAGTTCTCATAATCGGCTGTCTTGGAGGTATGAAAGCTTCATTTCTTAGCCAACTCAACAAGATTCCGGCTTGCCAGCGTTCGGGTTCATTCCATCGCAAACCGGATGCAAAAGGCTGTTCTTCTGGCATCACTTCATCTGGTCCGTCAACACTGTTCCTCATAACATTCTACAAAGATTGGTAGCTCAAAAAAAGTATCCAGAGGTGAAACCTTCATCTCCAACTGTCCCGCCTGCCGCGTAAGGACATCCGCGGCTAGAGGCCTGACTCCAAGGAACAGTATTGAACGATGCTCTCTCACGTAAATTTTCCGCTCTTGCTTACCTTCTAGGACAGAAGGAGCAGAAGTGCATGACGTAAAAGTTCCAGTTGCGTCGGGATTTGTTTGCTTTAAGGAACCATGGTCGTAGCTTCCGGAGCCTACAACTTCTTTCACAAAAGCGGATATCAAAACCCAAATTACCAGGGTAGAAAACAATACAAAAATCGATTTCCATTTTCACAATTTGGATCTCCATTCCAACCTTTCCCGAACCAATATCAACAAAATTTCAGACCTAACTCAAGATCTAGATACCCATATGGTTTCCAATCAAATTTTCAACCTAGATTCCAACCAAATTATCAATCTAGATTCCAAAATAATAGACCAAGAAATCCATTCAACCCTTATAACCAAATGTAACCAATGTTTAATCAAATGTCATTAGCGCAAAATCGAGGTCAAAGTAACCCAATGATCGAATTCCCCACAGAAAATGCGGAAAACAATTCAGGAAATAATAACAAACGAAATTTCCAAAAATCCAATTACGGAAATTAAAATCAAAAATCGGGTATAGAAGGCCATTTTAAAAGAGAATTCCCTTATTTGGCATACAAGCAGGGAAACTGGATGGGCGGTTATTAGGGTAAAAAATATTACAAAATAATACCGCAACGCCTGGATTCTCAAATTCGGATAAAGATGAAATAACGGAAACACGTTTTCATCTGATGACGAAATGTGAAGGTAGCTTATTTCGAATTTTGGTAGATAAAGGTGCCACACATTCGTACGCTGGCAAGGAATTACTGGAAAAAATCCAGAATTCCAAATATTAAATTTTTGAACCCGTTTTTCCAAAATTAGTGGTCGCTAATGGAGAAACAGTCGATATAATTAGACAGGTAGTAATTCCAATTATAATAGGAAAAAAAACGAAACACCTAATGCTTAGGTTAATCCAAAAATTAAAATCCGTAGGTATTTTAGGAATAGACATGATAAAATCCTTACGGACGACCATAGACTATGACTCAGAATCTTGGTGGTTACCAGGGAGTCCTCCTACACGCTATCCTATGAAATCTCACCCAAATGCTTTCCCCCTCCCAATAATTAATGACAAAAACGAAACTAAACCTAAAGTTTAAGTTAAAGAAATTAAGGAAAGGAAAAATGAAAAACTTATAGATAAACCAGCGAACGAAAAAGGAGAAATGAGGAAAATAGATAAAAAAACAAAGTTAAAAGATAGCGAAATTTCCCTAGTACCTATCAATCCTAAACAATCCCCAAAAACGCAAAAAGCCAAAATTCCTGCAACAAATCCTACGAAAAATATCCCAAGCTTAATAAGCATCCCCACGAGCAACAAACTCCAACCCCTAGAGAGCATTCCCACCCACGACACTAGCGACAACGCAAGCACAAAAGTCTCACTAAAAATAGGAAAACCTAGAATTAGGAGAAAAAATAGTGTAAATAAGACGGAAAAGATTTTCTATAATAGTAAATACGAAGACAGGTATAAGAACCAAGATAGTAACCTTTGGAAAAATGCAAAAGTTACTAATCGGAAAAAATTATAAAAGTAATCTCAAAAAGCTAATGCGATATTAGAAATTTATAACAGAAATCAATGATTCAATTTTAAAAATAAAGCGATTAAATTAAATAATATTACGGATAGTTGAGGAAAAATTGACGAACAAAACAATTGTTCGCCAGAAATTTGCAAAGGCATTGTTGAGCTTAACGAAAGCCAACAATCCCAAATAGAAAAACTTTTAAAAAACAAAATAAAAATACACCAGGCAAAACAACATAGGTCAACTCATTTAACGAAACATAAAATTGACGTCCAAGGCCACGATCCCATTAAACAGCGATATTACCACGTGAGCCCAAAAATTAAACAAATAATTTATCATACAGTTGATAAATTATTAGAACAGGATATAATAGAACCCTCCTGTTCCGATTGGTTTAACCCTATAGTTATGATACAAAAACCAGGGAAAGACTATAGATTCTGTTTAGATTTCAGAAAGGTTAATAATATTACTACAAAATACCTCTACCCAATCCCACTCATGACAGAAATACTGGACAGTTTAAGAAAAATTCATTTCAAAAATTGATTTAAAATTAGCTTATTCGCAAAAACTATTATGCGATAACTCAAAACCAATAACAGCATTCACAGTCTCTGGAAAAGGCATGTATCAATTTGAAAGGATGCCGTTTGGTTTAACCAATGCGACAGCCACTTTCCAGAGACTTGTGGATAAAATTATTACTCCAGACCTGAAACCAAACGTTTTTTGTTATCTAGACGACTTAGCAATTGTAACTCAAAATTTTGATAACCACTTGAATTACTTAAACATTGTTTTAGATAAAATCAATAACGCAAACTTAACGTTCAGCCCTGACAAATGCGATTTCGGCTGTTCGGAAATTAAATACTTAGGTTTTAAAGTTAACGACAAAGGACTTCAAATAGACGACAAAAAATGCCACCAATCCTAGAATTCCCTAAACCTAAAAATATTAAACAATTACAGCGCATAATAGGGTTGGTAAGTTGGTACAGAAAATTTATCCCACACTTTGCCGAAATAATAGAACCAATAAACAGATTACTTAAAAAACATAAACAATGGGATTAGGGATTGGAACAGGCTTCAAAAAAATTAAAGATCTCCTAACTTCAGCACCAATATTAACCTGCCCAGATTTTACGCAACCCTTCCTACTAGAAACCGACGCGAGTAATACGGGGTTAGGAGCCGTACTTACACAAACAATTGACGCTGTAAATTACGTAATCGCATACGCTAGTAGAAGTCTAAACGGCGCAGAATCTAGGTACTCGTCATCCGAAAAAGAATGCCTAGCGGTAGTTTGGGCCATACGAAAATTTTTCCCGTATTCAGAAGGTTGCAGCTTTAAAGTAATCACGGACCACTTAGCGCTGAAGTAGCTCCATAACCTAAAAAGCCCTACTGTTTGATTAGCCAGATGGGCATTACAATTACTAGAATATGACTACGAAGTCATATATCGTATAGGTAGTTCTAATTTCGTCCCTGATGCCCTCTAGAAATCAGGGGAACTAGCGAAAAATACAGCATTCGTGTTAGCCTCTATCGTAGAAAAACCACAAGCGGACCTAAGTGACAGAACAGATTACTGGTATTCTACTAAATTCGGACAACTTTCCAAAAGACCGCAAGAACACGAAACATGGCGAATCAGAGATTCGCAACTCTACTTTTACAGAACTGACCCACTCAAATCTGCTCTATTACCAGACTCAAACTCTTGGAAATTAGTCGTACCTAAAAAACTTAGAGCTCAAGTTTTACGGGAAAATCACGACGAAACCCAGACAGAACATTTAGGCTCAGAGAAAACTTCCGCGAAAATTTCCGAACATTACTTCTGGCCAGGGGTATATTCGGACATAATCAATTACGTAAAAAGTTGCCAGATCTGTCAAAGAGTAAAGCCAAGTAATCAAAGTAAGATAGGATTAAGGGGGAAAAGGTTATTAGAAGAATCATGGACCCTGGTATCAGCCGATATCATGAGCCCGTTACCAAGTTCGAAAAAAAAAAAAAATCAATACATTTTAGTGTTCGCAGACCTATTCACAAAATGGGTCGAAATGATCCCAATTAAAAAAGCTAACGGGATCACAATAGAATCAGAATTCTACAATCGTATCATTTCGCGTTGGGGAGCACCGCAGATTCTCCACACCAATAATGGCACGAAATTTATCAGCGAAACCATAAGAGAGTTAACCGAAACATTCGGTATCAAACTTACCAAAACACCAAAATATTACCCCCAAGCCAACCCAATCGAACGTTATAATAGGAAAAGTAAGCAAATTATTCAAACCTATCAAGATAACGATCATTCCACCTGGGATGAACATATAGATGATTTGCAGTTTCCGATAAACACTAGCAAAAATTCGTCTACCCAAATCACCCCGGCATTCCTAAATTTAGGTCGCGAACTAGAACCAACTCAGCAGCTCAGAAAAAATATGGAACACGATAGCGAAATCGTGTTCCAAAGCGTGGATAAGTGGACGGATAGATTGAAAAGGCTACAAATGATTAAAGAGGAAGTTCAGAAAAATTTGGACCAGTCAAATAATAGAAAAGCCAGCAATTACAATGTAAGAAGATGACCGGTAGAACTTAGAACAGGTGATAGGGTTCTAAACAAGGTAACCAAACTGTCTAACAAAGCGGATAAAAAGGCAGGTAAGTTATACTACCATTATGAAGGTCCTTTTATCATTAAAAAGAAAATTTCGCCTACGATTTAAGAATTAAAAAACCTAAAGGGAAAAAGCATAGGACAATGGAATATAAATGATTTTAAATTAGAAAACGTAATAATATATAATTGCACATAGGCGTAAGAAATGTATACGAGTTTAAGGGTGTTGGTTAAATCCAGCTTGGAATTTTTTTTTATAGGAACGGCACTGACTCAGTATGTATTTTTCCCCAAGTATTTGAGGAAGAAATAAAGAAAACTTGTCAAGTATTCGGGTTTTGCAAGATCCTCGGATCAATGAAATTTAGAGAAATGAAGCCTTTTGCTGAGGTAATCATTATTTTTACGGAAATCGTACATTTTTCGAAAGGAAGAAATCTTTGGATAGCAGAAGACAGCATTTGAACGGCGAGAACCGTTCAATTTTGCGAAATGGAGAAAACTGGGTACAAAATTCAGACGTCCCGTGTATGTGAAGACCATAAGACTGTAGTTGTAAGCAGCAAAGCAAACACGGCATGCAGCCCACCTGCCAAATTCGCGCTCTAATGCTCTGTAGTCCGAACCACACATTAGGTATTTTCACTTCAACCACCAGCTAACTTCGCTTCGTTGAATACTTAGGGGAAAACATTGAACCAAATGCATGGGATTTGATCCATTTTTGCACTATTTTGTTAATATCTTCGTAAAAACTAATTCTCTCTATATAAGTGCGTTGGGAAATTAGTTTCTATTATTAAATCACTGTTTAATGAAATAATGAAATGACAATAATTATTATTTATTACAAAGATATATCTTTGTAATAAATAATAATTATTGTCATTCTATTATTTCATTAAACAGTGATAACATAAATAAAGTTTTGTCTCATATAAATTACGCTATCACAGAATTTTCCAAATTGATAATCCCAACATTACAAAACTGAAAAGTCTTCACTTTTCCTTATAAATTGTAAATCTATCAAGTCACCCAGCAATAAATTCCCAAACCATCAATTTCGAATTCTGAAATTTCCAAATTAGGCCCTCTGAAAATTTATTTATAAATTCCAAGCTTATCAAGTCGCCCAAGTATAAATTGCAATACTTCAAAATTTTCCACGTTGATACTTGCAATATTACAGAACTGGCAAGCGCTCACTTTTCTTTATAATTTATAGATTTATCAAGTGGCTCAGCAATAAATACCAGAACCATCAATTTCGAATTCTTAAATTTTGAAATTAGGACCTCTGCAAATTTATTTATAAATTCCAAGTTTATCAAGTTGCTCAACTGTAATTTTTATATTACAAACTTTTCCAAATTGATAATTCCAACATTACAAAACTGGCAAGTGTCCACATTTATTTATAAATTAAAAAGTTTATCAAGTCACCCAGCAATATATTCCAAAACCATAAATTTCGAATTCTGAAATTTCCAAATTAGGCCCTCTGCAAAATTATTTATAAATTCCAAGTTTGTCAAGTCGCCCAAATATAAATTGCGATATTGCAAAGTTTTTCACATTGATAATTCCAATATTGCAAAACTAGCAAGTCTATAAAAATAAAAATTCCAAGTCGGAATCAACAAACACCCTTAAGTCAGGATATTTAGACTTAACAAAGGGCAAAAATGGCATTGGATCAATAGCATTAACGACACAAATGAACTCGAAAATATCACGAAAAGAACTGCAAAACATTCTCTTAAGACAATCACTGTAAAATGAGTGTAATAAATAATTTGAAAATAATAGCAGTTTGACTCCTAATACAAGACAGAAGTAACATTTTTCTTTTGGAAAACATAAGAAGACGAAAAAATAATTAGAAATACAATAAGAAAAATAAACCTTAGAAAGGAAGTACAAACAGTGAAACACAGAATTCAAAAGTTTATAACAGGAAACTAATTCACTCTGACTTTTTGTTAATAAACTAAATTGCATAATTTGAATGGAATTCACAATTATAATCATTCATAAATAAATAAAACAACAACAACTGATCTCAAAAAACAACAGATTCAAAGGAAAATCGACTTTAAAGTCTACACGGACGAGTTTTTGTTTTTCTTTTCATATTTGTTTTATAAAGAAGATTACCATGAAAGAGGATCAGAATCGAAGAAGACAACGAGAGAACAGGAACTTGAAGCACAAAACTAGGGACAATTGCAAAAAAACTACAGTATCAAATTCGCGAAGGATTAATAGATTTAAAATTGATAAAATCAAAATTGTTAAAGCAATCCTCAAGAGGAAAACAACAGATTTGCAACCTTTTATTTAAATGCCTCTTTCTCGAGACT